>JAOXNG010000052.1:36285861-36300514 GCA_028566535.1 Scolopax minor | reverse complement strand
GGGGGTACTTCCACAGCGCGCAACGCGGGTTGGCTTTCATTTCAAAGCACACACAGAGAAGCCTGAAACAACTTTAAAAATAAGAAACCAAGCAATCACATTTAATTTTTCCTATAAAAGTAGCACCTCTACATGTCTTTTCACATTAAAAAAAAAATCACATGATAAAAATTAATTAGATATGAACAAAAAATAAAAGAAAAAAAACAATTTAAGCTAAGATGCTGAGGCGTTACAAAATTCAATGTCTCTAAACTTTGAAGTCTGGATATTTTGTAGTATTTTTTTAAAGTCACTGTAACACATCTTTATTGAGAAAGAAAAGGAATATCCCAGATATTATTTGGGAGTAAGGACATCATCATCCCTGGTCCCAAGGCTCTCCCGGGAATAGCAGAACCCAGCTGGGAATGACCTTCAGATGGGGGCAGAGGCTCTAGAAGCGTTTCTCAAGAACAAAGCAGCATTGTATGAAAAGATGTTTTGCTGAAGACGTTGTGCATTTCACACCACCACAATGAAGTTGCTCCCTGCCCATCCCCTGGTTTTTGGTACTATTTTAAATATCTACTTTCAGGACTAAGGACATCAAGGGACCCCCCTTATCTGCCAGGCACTGAGGTCTAGGATGGACACCTACGTATTGCACTTTAAGCCACAAATGCAGTGCCACAGGATTTTTGGTTTGCTTTTCACATTTACAAAGTGAAAAAAGCATTAACTTTTGTACCTTCCAAACATTATAACCAGACACAGAATATCCTTCAGAGTCACACTGCCAGCTTTTCTCTCCCAAACATCCACCGGAGTCATACTTTCCAACCCAATTCAGAAAATACCTTATGTTTGTAGGGATGATGTTGTCAGTTAATAACCACAATAACTGTCCTTACACAATAAGGAATTTGCTGTGTAGAGGTAAAATGATCACGTCAGAAGTTTGATATGGAAGAGTGTCTATTTCTGGCTTTTCCACAGGGCACACCAATAACGGAGGCCACATTTCCTGGGCAGAACGATAACTTCCTTTAATACAGCCCAGCTCCAGTTTTTAATAGGAAACTGTAATAGTTGTTAACCTCTAGGTCATCGTACATACACAGAATCCATAAACGGCTTTCTAAAATAATAAAGGCACGCTTGAACAGGAGGTGTACTCAACATATCAATGCTATGATATAAAATGATTGCTAGTTAAAAAAGAATCTGTATTTCACCCGACTATTAATCAAAAATATTCTGTATTTCACTAAAGGGCAACAAACCCCAAAATCAAAGTTATTATTTGAGAGGGATGTTACCTTCCAGTTATTTTGGGTAAAACCTACTTACTGAATGAAAAAGATTGTCTTTCTCTTTTCTTTTTATAACTGTTTCCCTTTCAGATATCATCTGCAGGAAGTTTGCAAAAAGTCACAGTATGTGAATTATCTTGAAAAGAGGCTGTCGTCTTAGGTTTATGGAAATAGAATAAATCTCAAGCTTAAACAGAACTAGAATAATAACTTCCTTTATATTCTTTCAGCAGCCTTAACAGCAAACACAAATCATCCAGGTGATATTTAAAAAAATCAAACTGAAAGAATGGGTTATATGTTGCAGTCATCCTATAGTTGAGAGGCTTGTACTCTTCTTTGAAAATATGATTAACCCAATTCAACATGTGAGCAAAAAGCCAGTTAAATAAACACAACTTTCCCGCCAAGTAATACTTGCTCAACTAGACTATTTACACCACATATTAAAATTGCTATTTTTAATGCCTGCAAAGGATTGATGTGGCCACAGTTTAGCAAAGGCACCAGACTTGCACAGCAAATAGGGTTCCAGAACAATTCAGGATTCGACAGCTACAAAAGGTGACACCTTTTTTATCGGGAAGAGGGCAAGAGTTTCCCATACTTAATAAAAAGTTACAAGTTTTTACGTGCAAACCAAGCAACCTGTCTCATTTGTTCATCAGTGCTCTGCAGGATGAGAGGACACATCTCATGTGAGAGAGACAGAGGCCAACTACCTGCTGGTGCTGGTGAGTTATGGTTGGAGCATCTGTGCTCTGGTCCTTCAGGACGTCGGCACTGAACTGCCACTCACTTGTCCAATTTTGCCTTAACAACCACTGACTGCTTTTATTGAGACACCTTTTTACTTGCTCACACCAACCCATTCTAAAACATACGATTTCAGCACAAATCAAACAAAATTATTTGGCAAGCTTGCCATAATATCCCAATTACACCCAAAACACTCTTCACAAGGTGTTTTCCGTTTCCAATCAAGCCTGAGTGTCCACTAGCACTTCCAAGTGGAAGAGCAGCCAAAAGAATTCTATTTATCAGTACCTCCTAACATAGCTCACATTTGCACGCAGTACTCAAACCTCCTGGTTTGTTTTATGTGCAGTTAACTCATGCAATAAACTTCATATATATGGATATATACACTGTTGTGGAATTCTAAGGTCTTCATTTAAGAAAGCATAGCAGAATTCCCAAGAAATCACAGAAAGATTAATTCTCTCTACAACGTACATGTCAACGCATGGCACCAGTCTGAGGTTAGTAATGCCTGAAACAAGTCCAAGAGAGCATCAGGAGAATCCTCACAATGATGCCACAAAAAAGCACAGCTGATGTCAGAGAGTCATATTTCCAAAGCCTTCTAAACAAATCTGGAAGCTTCCATTAAGAGAAATTAGGTCCTTGCAGTCGTTGGATGTGTTGGATAATGAGAAGCTACAAGGATTTTATCTGTGTTCACGTCTCCTGGAGCAGCAGAGAACGCTTCAATGAATTGGAGGAAAAACTGCTCCCCTGAGATCTCTTATCAGGCTAATGCCAGAAATTCCTCCTAGAAATTGTTGTATTTCCATAATCTCTGACAGGCCAAAAAAGTATTGAGATATAAAAATCACAAAAACTAATGTGAAAACAAGCAAGTCTGCCTCCAGTATTATCCAAATAATACTTAAAATTCTGCAATTACACCTTTCACTGGGGGAAAAAAGACAAAAGCCCATGAGTGCAGGAGTGTTGGAGGGGGAATAACTTCATGAAGAAAAGGAGAGTTTGGAAAAGTTTTATCTGCTGTTTCAGCAGAGAAAAGGGATTACAACATCAACTGCAGCAAGTGTCCTGGGCAGGTTTTTTCATAGTGATTTTGCACAAATCACCAACAGGTGTGAGTAAATTAATTGCTATGAAAAACAACATTATTTTCACATGCAGGGCTATGAGATCACTCTGTAACTTTAAGCACGAGCGCTGCTGTCAAGAATAATTTCCTGAAGGGCTCTGAAGGCTTCCTCTTGCAATACAAAGGAAGTCATTGTCAGAGAGCAAGGGAGGGCAAGAGAAGTTAAGAGAAGTGAGCATTAATGATCTCCAGTCATTAGCAGGAAGCTGTTAAAGGTTTGTGGTGATTAATCATATTAAGTAACTATTGACCAGCCACAATTAAAAAAAATATTTAGCAGTGTGTTCTGGAAAGCTGTAAGGAAGTACTTCATCTATTATCATATAAATGATTTTGCTTGGGTTTATGTGGTATATTTTGACCTTTAAGCCTAAAATCTGAAATTTTTAGTTCTCTCTCCCAAGTTTATGCCTAAAGAAAAGGAAAATCCTTGGGTATAAATACATATTTTAATTGTTTTCACCTTGCTTCCTTGTCCTTACCCTTTAGAAAGTGTAAAGCCATGCAAGTAATTAATTATTTACATACCCACCTCCCTTGCACACACACAAATGGGATAATAGAGAACTTCAGGTTTACTCACACATTCACCTTTTACAGAGCTCAAAAACCAGTAAGAAATTAGAATATTTGAAGTGAAATTAGTTCTGTGCTGACAATTCACACAAATTACGGGACTTCAATTTGAGTTTGTTTAGGTGATGGAGAATGGCACCTAGCCTCTCAGCTCTCCTATTCCGAGACAAAATCATCCTGAAAATATAACCAAGGCAATGAATTGCCTCTTTCACCGAAAAGAAGGTTATTTATGTTACTAGGGACTGAGGCACGGCTTAACAAACTATTACAGAATGGTATCTTTGATTTTAAATTACATGTCAAGCATAGTTATACAGCAGGGAAGTACCCTCAGTTGTCGGGTGAAAGTGTAACATATTGCATGCAAAACGTAAAGAGATGAGATAGAAAAGAGCAACTGAGCAGAAAAGCTGAGCTGCAGAGAGTCCCAGAATGGGGAGACAATGCTCCAGTTGGCTTTGACATCCTGCCCTAACGTGGCCACTTCCAGAGCCCCCAGTATGAAAGGAGGGCACAAGTTCAGAGGAGTTTGCAGGAAAGATTATTTGTGTACATACATGCCCATAAAAGATCAGGAGTTTCAAATGACAACCAACATTTCATTCTCGCGATGGTCTAGCTCTACATCTTATGCTACATGTAAATGACATGTAAAATCTTTTATATAAAGAAAGTGATGCCAAAAGAAATGCGAAAAGCGAGTGTCATTCTCCACTCTTGTTTCAGTGGGGGAACTGGAGGATTTAATCAACCTACCAAATCAAACTGAAAGTTTCATGTGGTCGTGACTGATCTACACAGATTTCATAGTCTCAAGAGTCAACAGAGCAGTTTAAATTTTGAAGCATATGGCAAATTTGGTCTTTTTTACTAGGAAAACATTTAAAACACCTGTCATTTTTAACGTATGAAGTTATTATAGAGTTCAGCTAACAACAGAATATTGCGCATTACTGAAATAATTAGTAACCAATTTTCTCAAAAGGTTGAATTTTTTAAGAATGTGACAATAGGTCCTTTAATCTTCATAAACTCTTTTAGGATCTAATATTGACGATTTCTTTTCCAGAAGTCACAGATGACAACCTGCTGCAGTCTCACCTTTGCCTGACAGATCACTGCTAACGCCACGAGAACACTCATCCACACACTCATCTACTACTTAATCAACCACTGAAGTTCCCAATTCCAGTCAACTACTTACAAATACTTCTGTACTCAAGCCCGAGTTAGTTACCCATTTCCCAAAAGAAAACTAGTAACTCTAAGAACTCTCATTCCACTTACTTAGCAGCAATCTGAGGCACCCAAGACTGTGCTGCCAGGCACCCCTTCATTTAGCAGTTTCCTGTTCACGTTGTAGGGTTATCCTTATTTCTGAGACTGCATTGCCATTGACTGTATTTATAATCACTGATGATCACTTTACCTACAGTAATACAGAATCCCAACCACGTTAGAGAGATGTTTGTCTTACTCTGTTTTGTGTATCATGGCTTACATTTGTAGTCAAAAATTGCACCCCATATAATTTTACCTCTTATCTACTGTTATCTGACAGTATCTAACTTAACTATTCTTACGATATTCAACGTAAATAAAGTGGAAGAAAGTTATTTTACCCAAGACTGAAAAGAGAGCTAAAGTCAACAGCAGGTTGACTTCCTACTCACCAGAAGGTTTATCTTCCCACCACACACCAAGAAGGACAAGTCTTGGAGTGGATCCCAAGCATTTGCTGAGAAACATCTGATCAAATAACTACTTCTGACACAACAGGGCAGTATAATTGATAATTTAGATATATTAATGAGACTAAATATAGGTATTTGTAACTGCTGTCCACATCTAAAAGCAGTACTTCAAAACTGTAGAAAAACAATTAAAGTCAGGCAAATACATATGGAAGCCAACCTGTCATCATTCTGAAGTACTGCCAGGACACCTTCCTCTTTTAGTAACACCATATTCTTCCTCTTGGTGAGGGGAGAAATCCCACTGTAGGAAAACTTCGGTGCACCAGGTAACGCCAGGAGGTCAGTATGAAGGGGAACACGAGGCGTTGTATAAATACTTCAGGATCAAAATACTTTAAATTGTTATTGAAGGAATTGGGATAAACTTAATGAAAAAATAATCAGCCAGTCCCCATCAGCAGCCTTCACGCCTTTTGCTTCAAAAGACAGCACTGTTCACTATAAAGGAATATTCAGTCAATGCTCTGCTCTTTAACAGGGGGAGCTACGCCAGTGCATTTGGTTTCGGTTGGTTGTTTTTCAGGTTAACAATAAAATTGCTATTTAAAGATGCTAAAATAGAATTCTCACAGAAGATGTTTGTATCAGTCCCTAACCAAGTTCAGTTTAGGTCATTATACACCACTTGGCTTCACTCCACTTGTTCTTTTTGTATTCAGTTTCTAAATTCTTCTGTAGTTTTGGTCTTCAGCTGATCAATTTCTGGATATATAGAAAGGTTGCAGAAAGTATCTCCATTTGCTCATTCTCTCTCCCACAAGAGAGTGAAAAGATGTAACAAACCACACTGAAAAACTGGAAGCCTGCAATATAAATCCAGATTTTATATTGACTTTTTTTTTTTAAAAAAAAAAGTAAGTCAATATAATGATTTTCCTTGAAGCAAATAGAGCCCAGCCAGTTAGGGGATAAAGACTTTACCCTTTTTCAGTTAACACCATTCAACTACTATCTCCCTAATAACTTGTGCCTATAGTAGTGACTTCTAGATATTTATATACTTAATCCTGCTTTATCCAACAGGCTTGGCAGCTCGCATAATTTTGCTGGGAAATGCAGGCCTCTTCTTAAAGACACACAGTGGTAAACAAGACCAATAACTTTTTATCTCTTAGAGGACGTGGTGACAGGGCACACTGCACCCAGACAGCATTTACACGCGAAGCAATGGCTGAAACTGTGATGACTGTGGGTATGTGAATAACCCTGTCATTAAGGTACGGATCCTCTGCAAAGCCCCAGTGGGATCCAAACACACACCCTCTTACTCCTGCATCTGATTATCCGATTTTCCACAAAAGATAAAAAAAAAAAAATAGGAAAAAGAGATTTGACCAAAAGACGTTTCAGAGAATAGCAAAAAAGCAGCTAGTCATTCAAGTTTTTTTAAAAAAAATAGCCTAAATGTATATTAAGCAAAAAAAAGTTGTTATTTTTTTCCTATAAATCCAGCGTGCATTAAAGCTTTTAGCTTTTCTGAACTCAAAAGATTAAATTCAAGGTTTGATAGCTTTATTGCATAACTGTGTATTTGAGACTGCAGCGCCGATTGGGCTAAGGGTGCCAGGAAGGTGCTTTGTAGTAGGAAGATGTTCACAAGGATTATTTTTCTCCCCCATATTAAGTAATCACAAAACCACTTGCCACATGTAAACAAAGAAACTCACAATATTTATTCTGCCCCAAAGATGCTGTTTCTGGACAGTAAAAAGAGAAAGTCTCTTGCCTTATGAACAAGAAAACTTTGCAGGATACACTTGGATTTGTTAAGGACACACAACGTGTTGCCCACGGGAGATGGCACAACGTGAAGGCACAGAAGAGAAGACATCAAACATTCAGAAGTTGCATCTACTACCAGTGAATTTTAAAGTTATTTTGTTATTGACCTATTTGTAAATTAAAACATCTTTACTATGCCTTTTCTGCATGAAAATAAAACCCACTTGGGAATCGTAGCATCTTTGGAAGCTAACAATTAACAGCAAGGAACTTTTAAAGTGTTAACCAAGTTTTGGTTTGAATTAAAAAGTTCTTAACAAGGCAGGGTTCTTTTGTGTTTCTTGAAAATTTTATTATAAGGACCCCGTTCCTCCTGCTCACCACCCTAACACTAGCCTGAACAGCCCTTCTGCAGGGATAGTTAAGCTGCTGTGAGAGCTAATTATGATTTTCAGGCTGAAAATAGGTGTGTACTACTTTCAGTAGGCAGTTGGCATTTCATTATTTAGGGATGACATATCATTACAGTGTTACATCTAAAGGTTAACATTCTAGCATGCTGCTGAAAATTTTAAGTGGTATAGTGAAAAGCCACTATCATTATTTATAATGGCTTTCCCAGCTGCAAAGTGTGGTGGATGGGACAAATTAAATGTTTGCTGGGAGAAAACCTTGTCTAATAATCCCAACGTAAACAACAAAGTCTAGATGGTTAGACAAAAATTAATTGAAGTGTGACCAGAAATGAGTCTGGAAGGCACATAGCCCTTTGCTGCCATGCAGAAGTCATTCTACAGATTTTCCATAAGAAATTTCCCAGTTCTGAGCAATGCCTATGGAAAAAAATACTTGGTAGTGTGTAAGTAAGCTGTATCCTTCCAGCTCCGTACCTTGCTTTTCTTATGGGCTACAAACTTAATTGCCTCATTTGCAATCATTTGTAATTTCCTGCTGGAGACACAGGCCAAGATAAAAGTCTACAAGAACATCCAACTTCTGGGAGACAACAGCAAAGTGCTGACCTCGCCAAGAGAAGGGAGGCCAGAGCTTCATCTGTGGGCTGAGTGACAACACAGAACATCAGCTCATCAAGAATAACACAATAATGGAACCTTGGAAGGTTTCTCACCCTGGAAACCACAGTCAAACGATGACTTCTTCATTGCCAAAACAGAGCCAAAATGGACTCATCTTCAAACAGATTAGTTTCACACCAAATGGTAAAAAAAAAAAATCCTAACAAACAAGAAACTACCAAAACTCAAATTCTTCTCTGTCATCCTCTAGTTCTGTAATTCTCTTCTTGGAAGTGGAAGAGAAAATAACAATCTGGATTATTTTAAGGCACTGAATGCAATCCCAACCAGGCTGAACATCAGCATCTGTTGCTTCCACAGAGAGAACAATCAATTTAAACACCTCTACCTCTAACAAACAAGTTCAAGGAAGAATTTAGCGGGAAAAAATTCCACTGTCTGAGGGATGCAATCATAGAAGAGGTACTTAAAAAACACACCAACACACAACACCAAAACCCAAATGTGTGGAGCGTGGTAAAAGAAAATTCTAATTTCTGCCCTTAACATTCTGATCTAACACCTCTTTTCCTTATTAAGTGCTTAGCATTAAGTATCCCTGAGATACTGTGAAATAAGGCTGTTCTATTTTAGCCTTAAGATCTTTAGAGACTGGAAAAAATCGCACATGTTCCAGGGAAACCTCAAGTGTGTTTTGACACACACTGAGCCAGATAAAACCATCCTGCCACTTGTTTACAGAACAAGTGACAATATTATTTTGAAGTTCTAGAAGAAGCGATAGACAACTGGTAGCCTCCAGGAACACAAGGACTGACAAGCAGAACAGCATCTTGGCACTTTGTGCCGAGCTGTGGACAGGACTGTCACCTCCTGAGAGTGCTCATCAGCTCTGCTAACGATCCACACCTTCCATCCCACCAGTAACTCCCTGTTTCGAGGGGCTACACCTGTTCACACACTGGAAATACTTGCCCTTTGTACATTTTTTACCATTAAACTGGTGATGTTATGGTTTTTCTCCACTCTGCTTCGCGTTACCCCAGCACGGGAGGGTGTTGGTCCTTGTTCATTGGAGAGGCAGGTGGTTGGAAGCTCTGATTGACACCACAGAGGTACCAGAGCTACTGAAGAACCTGCCGTGCAGGTAAAAGAGAACCTTAACCCTCACATGTCAGACTCACTTTGGGGTTTGTGCACACGTGGGTTGAAAAGGGAAAAGAAAACCAACAATTTTTGAGCTTCTAAAATTCCATGTCCACAACCCAGTACTTCAGAGTTTGAGCAATCAAATAAAGTATTTAGAATATTTTTACTTCAAAGAACAAAAGGAAAGAGAAAACAAGAAAAAACGAGACCCCCACTGAAGTCCTCCAAGTCAGATTTAAGAAACAGCAGTTGAGGGAAAATAGTATTACTATGCTGTTGTGACATAGAATAACCTGCTTCTTTCTTGAAATAGCAGCAGACCACTCGGTTAGAGCTGGAACAGCCAAACAATCAACTCAGAATTTTGTAGAAATTTCTGAGGCCTCTGGTTCTGCAGAAGCAAATCTAAGCCCAAGCTCCGTGCGGCCTGGAGCACAGGCCAAGCTCTGTGCAGAGCCGAATCCTGAGCTCAGTTAGAAAAACAGCAACCCAACAGTTTCTTTACTCTATAAAGGAAAAAGATTTTTTTTTTCTTTTAATGACTTGAAACAGAGCCATTTTTGTCTCTCTGTTCATTGTGAAAGGTGGTAATTTAAAGTGTAAACATTTGAGCACATTTACATTGCTCCTCCGAGATGTGAGAAAGAACAGAACGTTTGTTTTCCAGAAAGCTCACAGACTCACTTGACTATATATTTTTCGTATTTTTTTAATTTCTTAAACAAAGGCAGAACCAAATTCCACCTAGACTTTCTTGTGTGCAAACCCACCAACACACAGGGACCAAGAACCACGAGAGCACTTACCCCCCGAGTGGGACATCTTTCTGTGAGCAGCTTTTCAGTCCCCACAGACAGGAGAGGTTTTTCAAAGGATGCTACTGGAGCACCTAAAGTGAATTGGGCAGATTTTGACAACACTCAGCAGCCAACAGCTCTTGTTTATGATACTTGACAGTTAGTGAGCATGGAGATATTATGAAAATATTTTGAAAATTCACCAGATCCTTATGTTGGGACCATTCCTTTTCCTTTACATCTATTTGCCCTTTTAGTTCTTTGCATCTGAGCTGCTTCTTTCAGCACCGGTTCCTCCTGAGAAGCTTTTGTCATGAAACTTCTGTCTGCCTGGAGTCATCTGTGAGCCAACGAAGAGGAACTCAGGTTCACATATTGCAATTCTGTCACATGTCTTGATATTCTTTCACTCCTTAGTGCATCCCTGACACTTCACAGACATTCCCTGGCTTCTCCCCAGAATGATCTTCTGGACCTGCCACGAAGCTAAAAAGCCGACACATTTCATAGACGGTGTTTGGTGCCACTTCCCTCGGGCAGGCAACATGGCCAAGAACTCCTGGGGTTGCCATGGGTTTGTTTCACAAGGAAACCAGTTTAGGTTAGGCTGAGACATAATTTGGAGCAACACAACAGACTCTGAGAAACAGGACAAGATTCAGAAAAAAGGCTTTGAGATGTTGACAATCTCTCCCTCAACCTTGCGGCAACTCTTCTTTATGAGATGCCCAAACTAAAGATTCTGAATCATCTGAGTCAGCATTCGTACTGCCACTCGGGCACCTCAGAAGAGGATTTACACGTCTAAGATTCTTTCTTTTTGTCATACAAAAGGCCCTTCCTCAGAACCTTATAACCCAGCCACGTAGTGCAGCCTGTGCTGCTTTGACCACCCAACATGCTCCATCCCACCCGTTCCCTGATGGAGGGGGAGCATGGAGACTGCCATCGCACTCTCTCCTGCCTGGGACTGCATCTGCAGCTCCTCCAACAGCCCATGGGACACACAGACAACCATATGTTTCACAGCTCCTTTAGCTATTAAAGAGGCACCGTTTCAGAGCAGACACAGGGAAGCATGTTTTCCTGTGGCTACATCATCATTAAGATCAAAACCAGAAAGAAAGATGCAAACAGCAGGGTGAAGATGGTTGAGCACCCAAACCAACACATAACCTGTAGTCCAAGTTCTCATCCAGGTGGGTCACTAACACATTCTCCTCAGGGAGCTACACTCAGAGATCCCTAGACAATTTGAAACACCACAAGGAGGACATTGATGTCAGTAAGTGGGATGGGGTGCAGTGCCCAGAGCCAGCTCCCAGGGGTGGCAGTGACAAGGACGTGCAACTTACACCTCTAATGGCACACAAAGGAAAGAGCTGCATGCCTCAGACCTTGCTAGAGAAGAAGAAATCTTTTTCAGATAAAGGACTGTTAATTACCTTTACTGATGTGCAAACAGATAAACCAATGCCTTTAGAATCATCATGTTTCAGATTTTTAGAAAAGCTCAGATCTCATCAAGTGTTTCAACTTGTTTTGGGGGAAGACTCCAGTATCTGACATGGGAAGTTGTACCGAAGGTTCAGCTCTGTGTGTGTAAAATGTGCCCCTTCCTCAGAATGTATCTGATCCCCACACAGAGTACATAAGAGACTGCTTCCCTTCTGCCAGGGGACTTCAGCTCCCTGCTTTATCCTGACAGTGGAAAAATCCAGTTAAAAATCAGAAAAACCAGCCTGTCAGCACCCTGTCAGTAGAAAGACTTCCTATAATAGAAAATATGCATCATTTATAAACCTTCATTTTACATATTGACATACAATTTCATCAAATATTTGGTGAAAACATAAGCCAAATATTATAATAGATTAGAAAAATACATTTCTGCTTATTTTTCCAGAAGTTGTCAAAATAAAGTTATCTTGATTTCACTAAAAACGCACCTTTGCTCTGGTTTAGAAGTAAATGTATCGACAACAGTGGCTCAAGAGTGAGCCAAATTTACCAAAGAAGTAGTAACCATCTATTGCTTCTATGCTCTATTGCTTAGGAGATCAATCACAGCAGGTGAATCAGCAGGAGAGCTAAAACATAGAACACTTTTTAAATCCAGACTTAATTAAAAAAAAAAATAGTTTGGACCAAAAGTTAGTTTTCATTTCTTATGGCTAAACACAAGGCAAGATTTCTAGATTTTAACAAGTACATATTTCAACTTGATAGTACTTCAAATGGTATAAAGATTAAACTTAAACAAATTATTTTAATAGAGTGACAAAGACAACATTTTAAAGTAAAGTTTCTTTTAAAAAGTCACAGATTCTGAAAGATGTCTTTTTTGCCATTTGTTCTAGGCAAAGTAAAAATTTAGCTCACATCCTTCAAAAGAAGGATTTTCTGTGCATTTATCAGCTACAATCAAAAGATTTCACACTGAAATTCATTAGAAAAAAGTGTGTGATTTGGTGAAATGGTTCTTATTCCAACTAAATTTCAATGTAATTTCTAAATAAGATCAAGTCACACTGTTGGCACCACCAGCCACTGATTCCCACCTACCCCACATTCCTAGAACAGAATATGAAAAGCTGAAATAAAAAAAAGCAACTAGGAAGAAGAATCTGGTTTTACCTGATAAAGAAAAAAGACAATGAAAATTATGATAAGCTCTTAAACGAAACCTTATGCAGGATACTATAAAAAGTGTAATAAGAGTAGCTGCTTTTCACTCCTGTAAAACAGCCATCTATTTTCTGTACATGAATATATTTAAGATACTTCCTCCCATCACCTCATCTAATCTGCTTAAAAGAGTAAATCAACAGTTTATCAATCTCTGTTGAAAAAAAAAGTCTGTATGTCAAAGGTGTTGTGAAATAAGGAGAAATAAGCTGCACCTCTTCGAAAAAAAATAAATAAATAGGGATTTGCTTATGACCAGCACCACTGGAAGTCAACAGGATTAAAGGCCACTAACGTGTGATTTTACAGAGGTTGCTGTTGGGTAAAATTACCTTCCTGATTTTTTCCTAAGCCTTTGGAAAGGTGCTGTTCTGCTTCCCGCATCCCCGCGCAGCCCACACCGAGCCCGCAGCCTCCAGGGACTCTGGGGTCTCTGCACAGCCCCAGAGAAGTTTTACAGCTCCAGCCACACACGTTTCCAAACATTCTACTGCTATCTATTACAGCTTATTTTATTTTTTTTCCAAGGGATGCAAAAATGGAAACTCATTCTTTCAATAGCAACATCCTCCTCTCTAAAGGAGGATATATATTTTTTTTTTAAGCTCCCAGTCCCACTTAGTTCATCAACAGCTCCAAGTATAAGCCTCGGATATCTTATATGCAGAAAGACATAGCTAACACTGTCTAGAAATAAATAAATCATAGTATGCTAAAACTGAGAAATTTTCCCTCGAATGCAACAGAAATCCCTATTGGATAGAACCAAACAGTCTTTGGAGCAATCCTGCTCGTTCCCAACCTCCGCCAGTCACACCAGTGTGACTCCGAAGCAGAATTTGCTCCAGCTACTCAGTCTGACTTCTCTTAAATAAGAGAAGTTTTCTCTTAATAAATAAGATGTCCTAGACCATGGGAATCCACAATTCCCAAGGGAGGAATAAAAAGGGGGATGGGAAGGGAAAGAAACATCAGTTACACACAACACATTTTGTAATTCTTGTAACCTGGTTTTTATTTGCTAAAAATGGAAAGCTGAAGCTGCCTTTGAGACAGTTATAAAAATATAATGTATCAGTTTCCCTTGGCTCTCTTGTTCATTAAGGACTGGGGGATTTTCCCTCCCTTTCCTTTAAGGAAGCTGCCCTGCTGCAAAGGGCATTAGAAATATGGATTGTATTTCAAGTGCAGACAGAGCAAGCAAAAAAGCTTTCCTAATTACACCACTGATTACTTGAACAGTCCTCCATTTGACAATACAATTATACTGAAAGAGTGGAGAATGTCTTCATTACACTGAAAAAAAAAAAAGGGAAAATGTGTTTTTTCTGCATTAAAATTTATGGACTATGAGCTGGACATATAAACTTCACTTGAACTCCAGAAGGTCAGACAAACTTTCTGAAAATACCAGTTTTTCCCCCCGCACAAGTATCTGTGCTACATAATTCATATTTGATATTTCTTTCCAGACACTGCCTCACCTACCAGGGACAAGCTAACCTCAGCCCGCAGCAGTAACGCCGTGTTACAGCCTCCATCCTGCTTCTACTTCAACCTCTGCTCCCTTGGACTTGTATTTATGTTACACAGAAGTCAGCAAAAAGCCCTAACGATCCCCACACATCTGGCAGCGCCAGAGGCGCAATACGGCTCCAGTGGCAGGAACACTTCAGCAGCTTAAAAGGACAGAACCTCCCACAGCAAGACCCGCTAGAAAAGGTAACTC
>JAOXNG010000052.1:36258585-36271692 GCA_028566535.1 Scolopax minor | reverse complement strand
TCATAAGTGCCAAGTGTCTTTGCAGGGAAGTGTCTTTGTGACATCATAATGGCCAAGTGTCTTCGCTGCGAAGTGTCCTTGTGACATCATAAGATCGCAGTGTCTTAGCAGGGAAGTGTCTTAGTGACATCATAATGGTCAAATATCTTCGCTGCGAAGTGTCTTTGTGACACCATAATTGCGAAGTGTCTTCGATGGGAAGTTTCTTAGTGACATCATAATGGCCAAGTGTCTTCGCTCCACTGCAGAGGCAAACTGGAGAGGCAGCAACCCCATCCCATGCCAAGAGCTGAGTCAGAGGGAAGGATTCAGTCTCTCCTTGAGAAGTGGGTGGTGGACTTAGGAAAACCCAGGCACGATTTCACCTTCGATGAGTAATTTTGTAGTGGTGCTGAGGTGAAGTTTTATTCACAGATTTCTGTCTTTTAAGTCTACGTTTCCTCCTGTAACGTATGATACCCTTGAAATATACTCACAGTATTTCTTTACAGTTTTCATCTTTGAAGGAGTTTCTTTTCTGTACTTTTTAAAATAATCAGTGTTGCGTGGGTCTGGAGTTCTAACATCAACTTCACACTAGTGTATCGCAACTTACTACAGTGGCGTCCAGGCTGCTACTCCCTACATAATACATTTGTTAGGAATAACAGCATTTCCTCTGCATTAAGCTCCTTCTTTTTACCATATGCCATCCTTACAGTAACTTCTGTTTTGCCATTGATGCTTTTGCATGAATGAAGGCTGGCTTTTCTAGAAGCATTTGTCTATTTGTTAGCTATAATTTAGCTAAGTATTCCTGTGATAGGACCCTTCTATACGTGTTTTCTTCTTACACTGTATTGTCAGGAGCTTGCTTCTTCAATGCTATGAAATAAAGTGTCCCTTCTCAGAGGCACAAGGAAGCATATTTCATCCTATATTTACACCCCCCAGCTGTATCTGCTCCACCTTGTGTCTCCAATCAATCCCTGCCTTGCTCCAGTGTCTTCCAGCTACTACTGACACCTTAGTGCTTTCCCTCTGAGATTCTCAGGGTTTTTCACCTCCTTGTGTTGGAGAGCAGAAGCAGCAGGTAGGTTTTGAGTGGATTTGATGCTATTTCATACCCTTACATGTTTACAGCTTTTGTGGGTGCAGTGATAGCTTCTGCGGCTAAATATTAGGTTTGTCCTGCTTCACGAATAGTTGGTAAGAATAACATTTCTCACTAACAGTGCAGTCAGAGGGCCAGGCAGAGTTGTCTTTTAGGCCATTATAAACCATTAGTCTTATTTTTCTCTAAAAATAATTTTCTGAAACAGGCTTGGCTCTTTCCTTTTTGCATTATGCTATAATAAACCCTTCAAAAACTTCAACAGAAAGTTGCCTTAGACTTGAGCCAAACTGCAATCTGGGTAAAACACCAATGCAGGTTTACAAATTGTAAATCAAGATAATGGATTCAGAATAGCGTGGTGTCACATTTTGCAAATTTATTCACATTTCTAACCCATACCTATTTCAGTATGATTCATGAGCGTTACGGGATTACGGGATATTTCTGTTTGGTTTCTGGCCTGGAAATGTTTTGGTTTGACTTGAAACATTTGATTTGTCATGAAACTAAATATTTCATTCCATCTTCTTATTGCTTTACCCTTTAAAAACTTTTTATAAGAAAAGCCATTTGAAACAAAAAGCCTAAATGGTTTATTTTGTATTCCTTTTTTTACAGCTGGAAAAATTTGCTAAATTGAACTTGTATTTAAAAACTATTTTTTGCAGTATGCTATTTTCCAAAATAATCATGCTAGTCCCCCTGGATTAATCCTTTACTGGATGCTTTCATTAGTTCAATTAGATGAATGTAACAAGGACGTCTTCTGCATGATTTTACTGCTCATAATCAAATAGCAGTTTAACTGACAACCTGTCGCTCAATTAGGCAGGTTAAAAAAAAAAAAAAAAAACAAAAAAAAAAGAGATTATTGTCTGATAAAGGAGAGAGAGGAAAAAAAAAGAAGAAAATGTATGGTAAACCCAAATAAAACAGCCTAGTGTCCAGGGGCAGACAATATGTCCTTAACGCTGTCCTTCAAAAAGAAATAATTCTTAAGTTATTAAAGTAAAACATACACTCTCCCCCTGTGCTGGATTTGTATCTTTTGGCTGTGCTGGATTTGTATCTTTTGGTCAATTGAGTCTTCTCCAGTTTTGGTCTCATCCAACTACAGGTGAAGAGCAGAGTGTGTCTGCTGCCATACAACAAACCCTCTATCTGCCAGGGAAAAAATCTGTGTCCTCCTGACAACTGTCCTTATTTGCACATTAGTAAAGAAAGATGATGTCATTGTGTTACCTTGGTTTGGTATCAAACTGAGCCGATTTTGGCGATTTTTATTGTTTGAGGATACTGGCGTGCCCCACAACCTAATTTCAGAAAAATTAATCCTGCCATTGCCAAAGCAACTCACCTTCCCATCTTCCTGAGTACCTTCTCATGAGTAAACTAATTAGTTGTTCTATATCCAAACTGCTTCTAATAGCTTCCTACCCAGTTTCAAAAGCTTGCCCAAGTATTAGTCATGCAGAAAGTTTTTTTTTTTTTTGGGGGGGGGTTTAATTAGGCTGATCATTAGCTATTCTACATGATCTCTGGACACAGATTTTCTTTTCAGACAGCAGTTCCTAGATGTGTGTTCCCAATGCTGAGGTGTCTGGGTAAGAGCTGCAATTAATGTGGCAGGTTTCTCCCCCAGCACTTCGCCTACTCCATGATCTATCAGCTCCATCAGGGAACAGTAACACAGATAAATTATAACTGCAGAGGCCCTGCGTGTGCAGCGTGCGCTGAGCAATCTTATCTCTTACTTTATTGTTTCATCATATGCACTACTGATTAATCTGTCTAAATCATCAGACAATTCCATATATATTTTTTTTCCCATTAGTTACACCCAGTGCTGCAGTTAGTGCATAATAAAGCGCTGTTTGCTGGTAGCTTCCATAGCAGCCTAACACACATCTAAGGCAGATCTTCTTACCTTGCTGTAATTTTTGTCCTACCAGAATGTCAGGACTTTAGCCATTTCCCTGGCATTTCCCAAGGAAAAATCACCCCCAGAGAAGCCTGAATGACATATCCAGAAAGTACTAGATTATACAGATGAGCTGTAACTCCAAAATCTGTCAGTCTCTCACGATGCACGCGGGTTTGCTGGTAATTCTAGGCAGAAATAGGGGAGCCTCAGCGAGTGCATAATGAGCAATGTGAAATCTGCATTCCAGGAGAGGCAGGACATCTTGACGTGTGACAGCTGCCACATCAGCGTGTCAAGCCCTTCAAACACACCAACATTTTAAGCTGAATCGAGAGCAGATGAAAAAGAGAGAGGAAGATAATGCCTCTGCTTAGCAGTGTGGAGGGACGCGGGGACTGCAGCTCCCCGGGCAGCCCGGTGCCCTTCGGTCCCTTTATGGGAAGAAAAGTTGTTAATAATCCATGTCCATTCATTCCACACCACTCTGCTACAGACTCCACTTAGCTTCCCAAAAACACGCAGCAGGAAGGAGGCTGGAAGAACATCCCCATCCTGTACGTTACCAAATTACCAAGAGAAGGCAGCTTAGTTTACTGCAAAGAGAATGAAAATAATTAGTCACACTGTGCAAATGCCTGGTTACTTCTATAGGAAGGATTTTATACTTAGGCTAAAATAAAACAGTTTCAGACATAAATAGTGATGGAGCAGCTGTTTAGATTATCTCAAGAAGCAACTCCCCAAAACATTTTCTTGCCCTTTTTTGGAGGTGAATTGTCCCTGTACCTATGTCTCATTTATGTGTTCTTCCTGGGACCTCTGCAAAGGCAGAGCTGTTCTTAGCAGATGGTAATTTTGGTCACAAATACACAAAGGAACATAGTCTTTAACCAGACTCCCATTTCTCTCACAAAGTCCCCCCCCTGGGTACTCGAACCACCTCGCTCCCAGCTCGAGAGGCACGGGGACTCTCGGAACAGCTTCACCTCCAGCATCTGAACTTCACTGAGAATAAATAACAATCTTCACACAACCAGCAAAGGAGGCACAGGCCAAGAGCAATTAGGAAAACAGTAATACCACTGACTACAGTAATTGCTATTAATTCAGACAGGAATGTTTCAGGACCTCAAAATAAACATACCTCTGACTGCAGCAAGAGCCACTTGTGCATTTGTGTGTCTATTCCTATCACGGGACTGGGAATGTCTTCAACACAAATACACATCACAGGAAAGACTAGTTCATAAGGAGAATTACTTAATTTTGCTTTGCTTTACTGCAATCAGGCTTAAAGTACTTAAAACCTCACAACAAACCCCCAACAGTGAAGCTTATACACTGGACACTCCACACACCTTCAACATCTTTGTCACCGTTCAACTTTACTGAAAAGGGAGCAAGTTCTTGTTGCCATCATAAAGTCAGTCTAACAGCTCTAAATAAAACGCTTGGCTCCAGCAGCCTGTTAATGAAACTGGCAATTTCCTACAGAATGAAGCCATAAACGTGACAACTTCCTCTGCATTTTGAAGGCTTATTGAAATAAAGCAGCAAGAAGTAATTTGTTGAGCGCTCTCACACAACACCGCTTGCTAAATACAGAAGCTAAGTCTGCATAAAACACAGGGCTGCTTTTGCAGAAAGAGTTAAATTCAATCCAGTGTCCATGTAAACAGCACAATGAAGAGTTTTAAGAGTAAAATACTTGTTTGAATAATTTTAAGAATTTTTTGAAACTGGACTTTTAAGTCAACATTTGTAATAAAAGAAAATCTACACAGAACCGTAGAAATGAGTCTCAGACGCTGCAGCCTTTCTCTCTGTTTCACATCAAAAGTAATCATTCTACCTGAAATAGCATAAAATGATAATTTCACATAAATATTAACTTCCAGTACTCATATAAGCAACTATATCCTGGGATTGGCTGGAGTTACTGTTACTGATAACTAAAGTTACCTGTTTTCTGAAGCTAAAACCACAGTTTTAAAGAATGAGAGAAATTACATCATACCACATGGCAGTCAGCTTTCTTTTTTGTGATGAATATTTCAGCACTCGGTGATTCATCATTCTGCAAGAGACATGTTCTCATAAACTAGTCATCTTAAAACCCCTTAAAAGTCCTTGGATTCAAACCACATATACATGTAAGTTAAATGCCTGCCGTTTAAAAAGGAAACAAAGGCTGAACTTTAATGTTAGAAATCCTAAGTGAGAGCACTGGGCACTACCACACTCTGTCAAAAGAATAAAAAAATATCCCAGACTTAATCTCTGGTTGGCACGTGCACAGGTCTGTGATCTCCCTTAGAACCTGAAAGCTTCCCTACCTGTTTTCATTACTTGGGTCACTGCAAGGCCTTGAAAACTGTCCAATTTTTGCATTGTTTCGGTACAAAATTATGCCCTGCTGTGACATTGCTACTCACTCCACATAAATCAACCAAAGGCTTTGCTTGACAGAACCTCAGATCATCTTGTCTTCTACAATCATTTTTATTAGCACTACCTGTACCTGTGGGCGAGTGAATGGAGATGACTGTACTCAGATGCCCTATTTATTGCTGATTGGAGTTTGCCTAGAGAATGTGAACTTGCTGCACTTCTTCTTTCCTTGTCCTCAGCGTATGAAAGAATGAACTTTCTCTATCTGACACATGCATGCTCTGCCAGAATAAAAAATCTGCAGTGGCAGCCCAAATACCTTTGCCAAGGATAAATAAGAGAGTTGGTTGTGCTCCTGCCACAGCTGAGAGCTGCTGGAAAAGACATCACTTCTACCCTTTTCACACCCAGAGTTCAATCTCTGTAGCCTCCACTACCACCTTTCCTCATCTCTGAAATATCTGCTGCTACACCAAGTTAAATAGTCATTCCTTGAGTTTTTCCTGATACTTTTGATAGCTCTGACGTTGAAGAGTGAGCAGAGCAAGGCTTTGGAAAGCGGCAGTGCTGTCTCGGAGCTATCACAGGCAGGCGTTCATCTTGGCTCTGTTTTCATTGCTGCACAGGTTACACTTCTGCTTTAAAGACATATGGATTTTAAAGAAAAAATACAGCTCTTGCACCGTATTTAAAACTGGGAGCACGTGTTGTGAGAGCCGAGTTCACTTTCATTGCAGTTACTTGGGGTCAAACTGTTTATCAGTTCTCTACTTTGGGCAGAACTCCTGACGCCCAGAACCTCCACCACTCTGAGTAATGCCTCTTTGTATTTCAAGTATTGTACTTGCATTTCATGAACCATTATTAGCAGTTATGGCAGCGTCTTGGGACTCCAAGGCACTTTCCACCCCATCCCAGCTCATACCAAACAGCTGCACAGGCAAAAGTAGCTCCTGATTTAAACAGCTTAAGTATTTTCCATCGCCAAACAGAGATCAACAAGTTGGATGGGGTTTCACTGAAACTACTCGTCTCGCTATAGAGCAGATATAAACATATGTTGTTTGTCTGCAGCTAATTTATACTTTCACTTCTGTAATGGTTTTGGTTCCCACTGGGGTAGGAGCAGCCGGGGAAAAGTTAAATCATCATCACACGAGTAAATTATCAGCGACACCTAAAAGCAGTTGCAAACTGCCTTATCATTTCAATTAAAGGAGGACTCAGCCGCTTCTGTCTGCATCACTCGAGCGGTACCAATCAGAAAATTATTACAGAGGCAAACACCATAAATCTTCATTGAGTAACAAGGATGAGGAATTTCCTGCAGCTTCCTCTCATTGATCCTTACCCTGGGCTTTGGTGCCCTCTTGACAGGAAGCCGTGCCGAGGAGCCACGCGCCCGTTTCCTGCCCCCTGGAAACCAACCACCCTTTGGTGTCTCTGGTAGCGGTTACGTAAAGCTAGAACTCAACCCATGCACGGAAGATTAACGGGAATTCTTTCCAAAAAAGGCCTAACCCCTTTATAGCGCTGATCAATACACAGCTTTGAAAGGCTTATACTCAGTGACTGACAAGCTGCGTTCCATCACGTCACGGTAGGACAGTCAACACCATCAATCCAGGCTGAGGTGCCACCAAACAACTAACCAAATTTAACACAGCTTAACACTAGTCCTTGTCACATTTCCAGGTACAGTTTGCACTGGAGTCTCTGGTGGGAATTTCAGAGGGAATTTAGAGGCTCCTCAGAATCGTTGTGGGCAGCGTGAAATTACAGCTCACCCTAAGAAGATAGAAAGTGCTCTACCACAATTTGGGATATCGGGAGATTTATCAGAAGGGACGGTGCTGAAGTGATGCATCTGCCCTTTCTCACAGAATATAATATGTAAAAAAAGTGTGTACTGCTCCTCGGGTTGGGTTTGTTTACCAACTCTGCGTCTTCAAAGGCCCTTACTCAAGAACCCCAAACACCCTCTAAATCAGCCTTTGGACCAGCCCCTTGACCAGACCTTTGAACGGCAAACGGGTGAACTTCCTGAGGAGGAGCAGCTTGATGAAGAGTCAAGTGCCATAAACGAAAAGGACTCACATGAATAAGTATAAAGAACTGCTTATTAGGGAAATTACCTGTGCCTTATGTAAACATTGTGACCCCTGGGTTTTGTGTATATGTTATACCTGTGAAAAAGAGTGGTGGCGTCGAGCAACGCTAGCTGGACGCTGGTGTGATATTTGTGTGGAAAAGGAAATTAATATAGCCAAAGTCTTACTCATCACAGGGCATGAGTCACTGGACACTAATCTATATTTTTATTGCTGTGGCGACTGGGTAAAGACAGTGACCGAACAAGTGAGAAAGATATTGGTCTGTGACTTACCTGTGTTGCCATGCTTAAAATAAGTAAGCTGTAATTTCATTAGAACATAAGGATGACCTTGTCACGAAACTAAAAACCATCCACATCATGAAACTAAAGATCATCTACCTTACTGCTTCCAACAGCAACCTGATGTGAATGCCTGTTTCAGAAGCTGAAACCTTTGGCTGTTTGTTGGTATGGTTGGTTGTTTTCTTTAAACTTGCGTAAAATTCTTCAGCCTTTTTTGAGACAATAGCCAGAATTCACCAAATGGACATAATGCTGTTTATCTAAGAGAAGAAGTAGGGGCAGGATAAAGAGAGAGGCAAAAAGAAAGTTTTAGAAGATGGGGTGTGGGGTGGGGGGGGACCGGAGGAAAAGACGGATGTTAATGATATTCAGACATTCAACTGATTATTTTTTCCCAGTTCCTCAAGACCCTATCAGCACTTTTGTTTCAGCTTGTATCAGTAGTGCACTTCCTCCACTGCCACAGAGTCACTCACTCAGGCCCCCAGCCCACAGGCTTCTCTCACTTTCAGAAGGATTCTTCTGATAAGATCTCTTCTGTGGAGAAGGATAAATTTATTTTGCATGCACAGAGAAAACTATTTTGAAGGGCGGAAAGTAGCAAAATCATACAGCAGACTATGTCTCTGTATAGACTTTGCAGAGAAAACTGAATCTTGAGTCTCAATGTTTTTATTTGCAAATGGTCACAATTCTGATAAAGCAATTATCTCTACCCTCTGTAGTGACAGGTCCAGATTGCTTACAAATAGTTTGAAAGAAAAGTGCTATCAGCAACCGAATCCTTCCCCATTTCTTAATCAGTTAGTTTTCAAATGATTAGAGGATTGTGCTATAGATCTAAAGATTCTATCCCTGAAGATGACTCATGCAGAGAGTAAATAGAACCCTACAGGATATAGTTCTGAGATTTTTAATTTAAAATAAAAGGAGGAAATTACTTCCAAAAGCAAGTGTTAGTCTCATTAAATCACATTCTTAAAATTTATGATATGCCAGCATTATGACTATAGTCTATGCAAATCTAATTCATTCCCCTGACATTAATTAAAGAGTCACATGATTTTTTTTTTTTTTTTTTTTTTTCCCCCTCCACAGTAACCAAGCCATATCTACATAGGACAAATAAGTTCTGGCTAGTCCAACATGCATCTATTAAGTAGACAAGCACACCTTATCGCACCCGCCAGAAGTTCTGAAGATTGATTTTTTTCAATATGTAGGAAGTATTAAAATGTTAGAAAGACATTACCTGAGGAAAAACCTTGAAAAAGTTAATTATGTTGTCCTTGGTTTGGGATTTGAATGGCGCATACAAAGATGTACAAAGCCTCTCATTAAATAATGTTGATAAACAGAAATACTGAATACCTGTTACAAACTGAATGGTGCATCCCATGTATTGAAAGATCAAGTAATTGCAAACTGCTTAATGATTCATAAATATAAATGATTGGAAGGAATAGTGCTTGGGAAGCCTTAATTCTGGCACTTCCTAATGACCAAGTTCTTGATTTTGGAACCTTAAAACTTATTCCACTGCTATGTCTTTTTTTTAATTTGTATGGATATAGGATTTACACCATACAGATTTGTGTCGTCATTGAAAATTAGAGATGTATTTGTAATGTAGTTTAAAATATTATTAATAATTAAAATTGGTTAGCACCAGAAATAAAAGATAACTTAGAAAAGTAGTTATATAAGGCAGGTCAGAATTTTACCAAGTAGCATAAATACTGTTGGTTAGATAAGAAGATCTGTCTCTAGAGGCAAATAATAGGTGTCCTTACTAACTAAACATACGGTGTCTTCCCCAGCCTTCCCCTGTGTTGCTTTCTCACTTTTAGCAGCAGATAAGTGACTTTTGGTTTGGTCTTTCAGCAGACTTCAGCCACAACTTATGCATCATTATTCCTTGCGGCACTGATGGCTTGATAAAACTCACTGTTAAAAAAAAAAAAAAAAGCCACCCCCAGAGCCTGTTTTCTCATGACCTATTTTTTGCTAAATTTAGTTCTTAATAGCTCTCAGAAACCTGGTTTCCTTTTCTTCACAAAGCTGGGAATTTCATCTGCCAACTGCAGTAGCCCCTTGAGTGCAGCATGATCCACCTGCTAGTCCATCAGCATAATGAAATGCCACTGTAACCCAGCAATTAATACAGCAATGATGGAACAACCAGAGGCAAACAGCATACATTCCCCTTAATGTCAGGTGTCTGAATGAAGCACAGACTAGCATGTGATATTAGATAGGGCATCTGGTAGGAAAAGCTGGATGGATGGAGAGACAGGCTAGGCATCATTAAAGATGTTTGCTCTGTTAAGAGGCACCTTCTCTCCCTTTACTTGAGAACAATATATCCCAGCTCAAATTAAAATAAGAGTGTGTTTCTTTGCTCTCTGCATTTTCACTCTTCATTTTAATCCCAGCCTCCAGCAGGGCAATTCTATTAATGCAAAACAGGACAAAAAGACTGAGTATGGCTAAAAGATTTTCATATATTAATGGGAACCCCCAGTGTTTTGGTTCAAGGCACTTCTAGAGAAAAACCTGGATCATGAGCTCAGGATCATGTCCTGGCATCACACTAGGGTTCAAATTTAACAGATGTATCAGAAAGGTTGTACATCCCTGCTGTTTCTTTCTTTTCACTGTGGTTAGCATAACTGTATGCCAGGGATCTGCTCTGATTAACAGTTCTTCACCAATGCCTATTGAAATATATAAATGGGTAGGTTAGAATTGAAGTTCTTTGGACAAAGAGAAGTGGACTTGGTGCATTATTGCTGCAATTAGGGTGCAGCATCAGTAATCGTTTTAGAGCAAACTAGTGAGGTCTGACCTGGGAGAGAGGAAATAAATACAGAAGAAAATATACAGTAACTGATTCTTCAGAAATTGTTTGCTACAGTTATTATAGAGATACAATGGTTTCCATGTATATTAAATATGCATGCTGAAATAAATATTTAAAATCAATGTTTTTGCTGACTATTGTCTGAAATAGACATGCATAACAGCCTGCTTTAAATTATTCTACAATGATGACAGGTAAAAGCTTCCATTAATTGTAATAACACTTTATTTTTCAGTTTTACAACAGTAAGCATCCTCAGTTTCTTTGATTACTAGTACAGAGAGAGAAATATGAAGCCTTTAGCATGTTAGCAGAGTAGGAATTCAGAAAACTATCCACCATGTACACCCTGTGGTGAGATCCAAGGTGCATCCACCGCGTGTCACCTCCTAGTCTCTGGATGCTTTGTCAAGTTTAAGCTTTAATCCCATTCCTCAATGCACGTATCACTAATGTGTTCATAAATTGTCTTGATGGAGCACTGGGCTCCTTAGGGCCACAAGGAATTGTGGTATAAATGATTTGTAAAATAGTTATTAGTCACAGTTCAAAACACAAGGTGAAGGGTGAAAAAAGGATACTCAAAATTCCATGTGGAAACCGGGATGGCAGAGTCTTCATAGCTGTAGAAAAAGAACCTTGGTTATGACCTGCTCTTTGATCGTATCTGCACGGTGTGAATGAAAGGTTAATAAATGTAGTGACCCAAATGCTTGGAAGAAGCACTATTCTCCCTAGATACAGTGAACTGTGAAAGATTTTTCTCTTGCTCCTGAATTTGCAATAAAGGCTGACATTCTGGTTTTTACATCCTCCTCCATCTTCTGGGGTATTCTGGATCCCCTAGACTAGACAATGGTGTTGGCCTGATATTTCAGAATATTTTTTTCATGGAATTAAGTGAAACCTTTAATTTCCAGTTGTGATCCGCAGCTGATATTGAACTAGCTCATCTGGTAATCTTAAACAAGATCTTAGTTTGGTATTTTTCCTATCCTATCTGCCATCCTATGATTCTCTTAAATCATTCAGAAAAGGGCCATGTCAAACAACAGAATTAGTGAAATTGCAAAAAGACTTAAGCATGTTGTTTGAATTAAATATTTTGGTTCATAAATTTCCTTCTCTACAGAGAAAAAGTTGACCTAACATGGCTTTTATGCATTTGTGAACTCTTGCAAATGCCCTTTTGACATTATTCACATAACAGAGGTGAAATTCCCTATATTCCAGAATTGTTTATAGATGACTTTTCAGAATACAAACTTACAAACATATCTTAAGGTCATACTTAATATTTTGATGCAATCAAAACTCATTAGTTATCCAGAAAACTAAAGAATATTTTTGATAATACTATGGGTATCACTTTAGCAAACCATTAAAGTATATTTTTTATGGAGGCTTGTATGTGCATGTATGCCTGTATGTGTTCATAGTTATAAATTCTTAATTTTTACATCTTGTCAGAGGCAATTTTTCTTCCTCAGGCTGTGGCTGTTCCTGTCTCTTATTCATATATACTGTTCTGAGCATCATTAGACAAAATAAGATATCAGTATGATGCATCTTTTTCTGGCTTAAGAAATAAAGGGGACAACAAGGAACCTGAAATATCAAGCAGAGTTTGGTTTATCAAAAGTAGATATATTCCACTACTGTAATATTTAAGGGCCTCAAAATCTTTTTATGTTGCACATAGAATAAAGAGTATCGTTTAACATGAGGGGAATGCTATTCCTACTATTTTGCAGACCAAAAGATCGGAAAAATATGTAAAATATTTACCTCATGTCAAATGGAAATATTTGGTGGAACAAGAGCCTTCACAACAAACTTCTATTATATACCACTAAACTATCATTCTTCTGTTGTTATATTCTGCTATTCTATTCTTTCTATTACACAATGAATGCAAACTCGCTTTCTAACAGTTCTTAGCCATAAGAGATGACAATGTCCATTTTGCTATATTTGCTTTGGACAAAGTTCTCAAAAGTCAAGTTCTCAAAAACTGGTCAGTTATTCCAGTTATGTCTTTTCCCTTGCAGTGATTACCTGAGCCAGTCTGTCTGAGAGAATATATTCCATTCTTAGTTGAGTTTCCTATTGCTTATCCCTTATACCTGTATGTGACATTTGTTTCTCTTTGTATGAACCACAATTTTAGTGAATGTATACCAGCAAAGCAAATACATAAGTGAAAACATGGCAGCATTAGCACAGGGTTCACTGGAGTGGTATTCCTACCAAACTGGATATTCTCAGACATTTTCAGCCTACTTGCTGCTGATTTGTCCCATCACATAAACATTCCAAATAAACGTTTCTCTTGATCACCTGATAGGGCTTTGGGTGTGATTCAGATGCCTGTTTTCAGTCTCTGGGAGAAAAAAACAGACCAAGGCTTCAGGATGTTCTCCCACAAAATGTTG
>JAOXNG010000052.1:36246179-36257561 GCA_028566535.1 Scolopax minor | reverse complement strand
GGGAACACACGGGAAACCTTTCAGGTCTGGTCCCTGCCTGAGCCCTACGTGCACAGAGTGGAGTTTGTGAACTCACCTCCCGTGAGATTTGTGGAGATTGCAGTCATCAGGCACTGGATTTGCCTGGAAGATGGAAATATCCCTCTGTTTCTGAACGCACAGTGTAGCTCTCATATTTAGTACTGTAATTATTTTATTTACTCTATTTTGATTTCAGCATGTGAAAACCACGCCACCCAGGCTCTGGTGTCACAAAGGGTGGCCCTGCCAGAGGAAGCAGCTCAACCAGCACAAAGCCCTCTGCAGGGTGCTGGCAAGAACCCATCCTCACCTGGGAACCTCCAGGGTCCTACATCTCCTGGAAGATCTGTTCAACTGAGATCACGGCTGGCTCTGATGTCTGAGACAAAGGCCAAAAACCAATTCTTTGGCGAAGTTAAAAAAGTTGCTTAGGTCAAGTTCCCTCTTTCAATAGGCATTCCTTTTTCTAGATCAAGATACTTCCTGAATATGAAACATAATATTTTATATATCGTTCCAAACAACATTTCGTCAATGCCTTTTATAACGGTATCAAATCTCTCCCTGGAAACACAACAGTGGATTCACATTCCTTTCTTCCTGGCCACAGCTCTGTGGTTGCCTCCATCCTGTAACCGACAAACACCCAACTCTTTCATCTCCATCACTTCCCCCGAAGCACTCCCACACAAAGCCAAAATTCTTTTGTTATCCCACAAAAGCACAACCCTGCACTTGATATCATTAATTTGATCCCAGTAATTCTGTTACTCTCCAGACAGCCCGTTCCTCCTACGCAACACTCCAGTTCTCCTCTCTGATGATAATTTCATCTTTAACATCAGCAGATTTCTTTGTTGCGTTCCCACCTTGGGATTGACACCATTAAAGAAGATATTTGAGGGATTCTGAAACCTTTATTTCAAGAACTCTGTGACTGTTCTCCTTCTATCCAGACAGTCCTCTCTGGCTCACACCCTCAGCTCTCTCCTTACCAGCTCGGTATTTCAGAATTCCTCAGCTGAAATGCCATTTGTCCAGTGTGCACCAAATTAGCTCCTTGGATATCAGCAGATCAGGAGTTTACATCTAGAAAGCCACTACTTTACCTAAGAGATCAGATCTATTCAGCCTAAACTGGTTTTCATTGCTTTTTATCTCCAGATTCTTCAGTGTTTGTTCTTTAACCACACATAGCCAGCCATTCCCCAGATATAAAATACTGAATTCCCCATCTCCTGCTTTTACTTCACACATGGCAATATCCGTATCACCCCACGTTACTACTAAACCTTTCACTTTCCTGTCCAAGTTCTACATTATCTATTATCCTCCTTCCTTAAAACCCATAAAAACACCCGGGTTGTTTGCTTTTGCCTTTTTTCTTCGCCTGTCTCTTGCCAAAGCAAAGCCAGCCCTGATTAGGGCTAGAAGAAAATACATTTCAGGATTTTCATATTCATAATTCATATCAGTTTCTTCCACCGATAAAGATATCTCTTATGAACACCTGTCTAGAATCACAGGGCTTTACCTGGTATTAGATTCTATTTTAAAATGTGGGTCTGAAAGAGTGACGCCCATATTTGTTTCCTAGAATGTTATCTTATATTTAAAGTTGAGAGGTTAATAAAGGAGGATGGGGTTTCTTGTAGCTGAGGGGGGTCATTTTATCTCTGAATTTTTAAAATGTGAAAGAGACATAGGAATGCAAGAACTTTGAGACAGATTACTGTGCCATTTTTCCCCATCTGCTGCTTCAGGCACTGAGATATTTATAAAGTAAGAAACAAAACTGAAAATACTAAGTTCCAAGAGAGCAGTGACAAAGTGCAAGAACTATTTCTATAACAGGCACGGTTCATGAGGCGTAGAGACATCGCCTCTTAGTTAGACTGAAATCTAGAGAATCAAAGACACCTTAATTAAAAGTTCAGTGTAAACACTGCAATTATTAACCTTCACAAGAAACAGGCAATAAACAAAGCGATCTGTTACATATTTGCATGCTAAATGGCTGGATTCATTTTTCTGCACCAGGCCAAGCAGGGCTGCTTTGAAAATGATGTGGAAACATTTTGGGCTGCATCACTGAGACTTCCTTTAATCTTTCCGGAATTAATTGTGAAATGAGAAACTACAGAACTTTTTTAAAACCTTGCTTTGTTAGAGACAGCGAGCAAAGGAATCTCTGGGCTACTGCCATTTTCCATGTTCTTAGCTCATATTTTCAATTTATGTGGGTAATTAATATAGGATCATTTAATTCCTTTAAATTTTAATACAAGTGTTTAAAATGAGCCTCATTCAATGACCATTTCACTTTATAACCTGCCACCACTCTGATTCCCTTGGTATCTTTTTCATATTCAACAGCTTTTATTTTTACAATCAGATTTTATCAAATTCAAAGGCTGTTCCTTTTTTATTTTTAAAGACTACACAGACATACATCATTCTCTTCAAGCAATATATCAGTACAGCTATAAAGATGTTGCCTTTTCTGTGGAAATCCAGTCTAAAAATAACTTTTTTTTTCTTTTTTGAAATCTATTTTATCAATTGTTTCAATTCAAGTAGATATTAGCAGAATATTCTGACAAATTACAGCAAAGCGAAGTTCGATACCATCAAACCAGAATTACTGTCCTTTCGTTTGCTGGGATGGAGCCAAAGGAACCAACAGCAGCACATGATCTGGCCAGTAACCCTTAGACTTCATTTCATTTAAAAATTAAAAGTATATCTGAACCACTCCTGAAAGTCTAGTCATAATACATATATATATATATAAAATAAATATATATTTTTTTAAGACTTTAGACTTCTGCTTGCTGAAGATAGATCCATCAGAACTGGAGGGATGCAAGTCTGACTCTAAAGCGTTGGCCAGTTTTGCTCTAGAACAGAAAGTGTGTGTGTCAGGGACCAGGGAGCTACATAAAAGCAACAGAAAGCTATTACCAGGCTCTCTGTCATCGCTCTCAGCTGTCCCTGATAGTCTGTGACATCTGCGACATCTGGGATGTGGCCTGGAAAAATTCCCCACATCCCTTTTTAACTTGATGCTTTTTTCAGTGAACATTATTAAGTAGGAAAAAAAAAATAATCCAGAAACAAACCTGACACAACATTAATTGAAGCCCAGTGATTTATGTTTGTTTTCTTTTCATCCAGACCAATTCAATACCTTACTGAATCTTTTATGATGCTTGTTATAGCCTTTACACCTGATTTATTTCACATACCATCCTCTGAATCATCCCAAATGCAGATGTATTTGTAAAAGATTTTGCTGAGAGTTGGAAATATTTTTCCCCTTTCTCTAAAGGCTACAGAAGCATCATCTTAAATTATTCTTTGCCCAAGTATACAGTGACAACTTCTGCTGTTACAGAGTTCAGACAGGTTAATTTTTATCTGCCCACATGGTAGTAAAGGGAGAAAGGACAAAGGAAGACTGTGGGGAGCCAGAAACTACTGGAGTGGTGCAGTGGAGCAAGGTGAGATGGTGACACCTGGAGAGAAGGGCAAGGACAGAGAGGTCTCTGTAGGTGGCCTGATGGCAGCCATACTCTTCCATCACAATTGGAAGAAGGTTACAGATTTTTGCAAGATCTCTTAGTCCTATACTTTCCCAATCATCTAGCTTAGTTAAGTGGGTATTTATGGACAACTTCTTTTTTTTTTCAGGGGGAATTTTGAAACAATGAGAGGTATTTTTCAAGGGAAGACTAATTTAAGTATATCTACACGAGTATTTTGTCTTCCAAAACGGAAGTTTTTAGTTCAACATGTTCTACCATCGTGAGTCATGACATGCAATCTAAAGCACAGTTTTGGTGGTTCAGATGTTGAACATTCCTTCCAATTACCTTTCAAGGATACGGGGCTCAAACAAGTTAAATTTTTGTGACACATATTTTCATGCACAGATTTTGCTCCTGCAATCCCTTCCATACAGAAGAAAAGCCCAGTCCACCACAAATTCTCAGAACTTTCTTATACTTTTCATTAGGAAAGGTGAGCAGGTAACTCCACAGCTCTCAAGGATGGAATTGGGACAAACAATCTGGCTCCCAGTTCATAGACTGGGTGCAGGCACTTACTCACTGGTAAGGTTTTCATACGTAGCTACCAGCAGCCAGATGGGGAGGGTACGAGTATAGATTATTTTAAATCATTATTAAGATTTTCAAAACCAAATGCAAACCAACCCAGAAAACAGAAACAGTCACCCTTTTGTTTTTCTCATCAAAGTAATATATTTTCACATTATTCCTCCAAAGTACACACAGTTGCTGCGTAAAATATATTGAATGTAACTGTGGAACATGTAGATTGCAATAAAAACCATATTAGGTGTAAATGAACTCAATATTTATCTCATCTAATATGCAAATTGAGACAATGTATTCTCATTAACATCGGCTCCATTTCCTTTAAGCTAAACTAAATCTCCAGCCAGAGCAGAAGGAAAAGGAGTATGTGTAGTTGTCTGTGAAGCTAATGAGGGTGTGATTAGCCTCCCGCTTCGTTAGGAAGCGCACACTCAGGAGAACTCACCCCGCACAAAGCACAACAAACACAACGCAACAACCAAAGCCAGGCCTGGGACAGCACCATAGGATGCACCAAGAAAACACACCTCAAGAAAGGGTGGATTCCAGATAGATTCTGAAATTTAAATGTGCAAGAAAATGGCAAAGGGAAACAGATCCAGCACAGACCTTGCTGACAATCTGGGAAGCCACACAAAGATTTTTAAGGAGATGGTGCCTCTTACAAGCTCTGAAATCTTTCAGTCACTGCAAACCCGTGCATCTGCTGTGTGGAATTTGCCTCAGTGTCAACTTGGTTTACAAGTATTTCACCTTCTGTTTAGGTTTTTTAAAAAAACCAAAATAAACCCTTCAAAAACCCCACTGGAACTCTACGTCTAATGAATGGTGCTGCCCCCCCCAGCCTTCAAAGATTAACACGATGCCTTGGTTGCTCTGCTAAAGAGGAGGACGTAATGTTATTTATTAAACGAGTTTAAATCCATCATTGTCCATAACAATTGCTTTCGATTAGCAATCGGAATTCTAACACGTGGAACACGCTACCTGTGTTCAGCCGAAGCAATGAGCTCTGGGGCCTCCAGCAGCCTCAGGGGACTCAAAGGTAGAAAATGTTCCGATTCAGGATTCTTCTTCATTTCCATATGTTGCCGAGCACTTTCTGTGTCACCAGCAGAGTGAATTGAGAACTCCTGAATAAGAACGTGGAGGGAAAGCAGAGGTCACACTACAACATAAAGAGACGATGGTTGCTCACTGAAGTAAAGGGAAATAGAAGAGAAGATCCACCTCTGAACCAGCTCCTCCAGAAACGTGACTGTACCAAGTGTAAAGAGCCCCTGGCAACTTTAAGCCCACAGCCATAGGCAAGGGCTATGGAAACAGCGAGGTTCTGGTCCTGGGCTGTGAAGGAAAGAGAACCGAGCAGGACCTGAGCTCCTGTCCCCTGGCCAAGAGGTGGCAGGGGTGGCCACCAGCCTGGCCTGGCACTGAGAGAGGGGACAGGCCCCTTTAGAAGAGACACAAAGAGACATCTGTCCTGCTCTGAGCAACACAGGATGCATTTCTCCTTCAGTAAGTTTACTTTGCACCACCTATTTCAGAGGCCTTCAGAACAGCTTCACCTGCTGTTTCTGTGATGGGATCATCTGGGTGACACAGCAGAGCTCCAGCCGTGTGGCAAAGGCTCAGCCGGACACAGGGTTGAGCTCGAGGGTCAGGATATACAACAGGGGCTGTAACACATCTTTGGGAATTGCCCTACCAACTTCTCACCACCTGCTTTATTATTATTATTATTATTATTATTATTATTATTATTACTACTACTACTACGGAAAAAAGTTTGCCATTCAGGTCCTGGGTTAGTTCATCCCCTACGTTTTCCAGAGTCGCCAGGCTGAGAAAACCTCTCCACAAGACACAGATTTAGCCAACGTGTTCCACATTGTCCCCGCAATAACACCACCTTCTACATCCTTCCCTGGGGCTAGAGATTACTCCTCTCTTTTACGACCAAGACAAGCCGAGCTCCTCCAGACAAACCTCTTCCAGTCTCTCCAATGTACCCCCAGAGGGGCAGGAGGCCCTGGTGGGGGCACGGGGCTGATCACCCACACCCACTGCTCCTTAGATCTTGTCGGGAACATGGACTATCAGAAATGGGAAGAACTAAGAAAAAGTCACGTACAGCTTTAAAGCCAGCAGAGAGTACTAGCATTTTAAAAACCTGACAGTGCTTTTATGGTTTATAAATCCATTTTCTTTTATTTTCCTTCATCCTATTTGCGGCAGACTCATGTACTCCTACTAAAAATTCTTTTCAACTCCAATGTTTTCCCTTTGCAGTATAATCTTGGGGGGAAAAAAAAAATAAAAAAATCACTTTTCACATTACCGAAAAGACATCTCGTATGTTTTATAGTCTCCAGCACCTGGGAAAATAACATAACAACTGAGTGATATGACATTTTGGGGAGAACATGAAGGCAATCTCTAAATGAGATTTGAGCTCTTAGGCAGCTTTAGCACACTGATACTAATCTGGATCAGATCTCACTTCCAGGAGTGATGTGAATTCAAAGCTTTGGCCATTTTCCAATTAAAACAAGGTAAAAGGCTGCTTTTTCCAGGTAACTGGAGATATGTACAGGTCCTGACCCTCCACGTCAAGCTTTTTAACTAGAAAACTCCATTTAGATCTGTTTTCTCAGTGCCTTTACTCTAAGTTCCCAGTTCCTCGACCGTCTCTGGAGAGGGAGCCTATTACCTGACCAGGGCAGCAGTTTCATTTAACAGCCATGTATTATAAGGCACAAGCCTTGAAAAAACAGATGAGCTGGGCATAAAAAGCAAACCACACTTATTTTCTGGAAGGTGAAATCCAGCTACACTGACACTAGAATTGCTATAATGCAAGCAAGTCACCTAAGCAACATGTTACAGTAGCTTGGAAGGGGTGAAAATACAGTTTGGAGTCAGGTGGAATGAAGGCAGCATGGGAAAAAAAAACAAATCATGAGGTTCCTCATTTCAGGTCAGTTCAAATAAAAACTGGGTTTCTTGAGGTATCCAAAATTTTTAATGTTGTGTTGTGTTGTCTAAGTAAAAAATGGAAATTTTCATTTTTCACAAAGAAATGCATCTTGAGCATTTTCTCACATTTTCACAGCCCCCAGTGGTATTTGATGTGCGAACCCCGCAGGCAGCAGCCCTGTACAAACAGCCCTTCTATTTGAAGAAAAAGATCACAAAGTAGTAATTTTTTTTCTAATTAATGACCAACTCAGCGCTGTCCTGCTCTCAGCTGACGTGGTGCACAAGAGTGAGGCAGCATTTGAGAGAACATTAGAATGAGCACCAGAAAAGCATTTCTTTCACTGACTTCCCTTGTACCACATCAAATTCTACAATGTTAAGCAACAAGATAGAAATAAGTACAAAATACCCTACTTAGAACCTACTTAGATGTCCTTATACAGATCTTAGACTCCACCGTGCAGACAATGAGTGCTCCTGCCCAACTCCAGTCCCTGAAATCCTGGCCCTGCAGAGGTCTGGCCCTTGAGTTTTTTCAAAGATTAAAATCAACACTACTGAGTAGCAACAGGAAAATGGAAAGGTTATCTTTATATAAAGCCAGATATTTTTTTTTTTGCACAGACATGATGGAAATTAACAGTTGATATGCATGCAGTATTATGTGTTTTGGCATTAAGGAAGCCCAAATCAATGTGAAAGTAACAAGCATTTGTATGCAGACAACTATACTTTTTGGTTTATAAAAATTACAGGTAAATAAATAAGAGCTCCCTTTTCCTGCCCTTATAAAAATCAGAGAGATCTCAGAAGAAAATTTCTCTCTTGAATTCCTCAAATGTGTAACTAAAATAATAGCTTGCAAAAAATAGACTGATTAAGCTATTTGCCTTTAAACAAGATTTTTCTTGTCTCCTCTGCCCAGACATCACCCTATTAAACGTGACATGAAATGTAACCAATAAATAATTAAGTCTCTGATTAGTTATAAATAAAAGATCAACAATATAACATTTTAAGAGCCACATTCAATCAATTCTCAGTATTAACTAGTAATTACTGAAAGCTTAACACATTAAAAAATTAAACTAAAAGTGCAAACAGAAAAAAAATATCTATTTGGAAAGGGTATAATTAAGGAATTTCTTACATCTTGTGCAATCTGTGTCTTGTGTCCCGTATATTTCAGTGCTATATAAACATTTGTTTGCTTGGCTAAAATGATTACATGCTGCACGTGAAGAATGACATGATGTAAGCGCCAAGTTATTCACAGCTCTGAGACCCTCGCTCAAAGAATGCACTTTGGAGAAGCCAACATTTCACTATGTAAAAATATTTCTTCAATAATGCAAGCAGTTCGTTTCTTATTAATTGATCCTGTCACAATAATACCAACAGCCCCGACACGTTTCCCTGAGTAAACACACTTGGACAGGCAGGCTGGAGATATTTGAAATACTCCCTCACTCTTGGTCACAAAGGCAGGTTTTACAGAAGAGCTCATGCTCCTCATGCATTTCTAGGCATTCCCAGCAGCGAGGCTCAGTGCCAGGGTTTATTCCAACGAAATCGCCGCCGCTGCGTGCGCACACAAGAGTTAATGTGGTGTGTTCAGTTGTTCTGGGAAAGACACTTCCACCATCTCTTAACTCAAACACTGTAGACATCTGCCAGGTGTTGGGTGGGAAAAAAAAAAACAACCCAAAACGTGCACTTAGTTCTGCAAGAAAACTAACGAAGCAATCAATTCAATACTTTCGTAGCATACTTGTTCAATCTACTGACAAGATACAACAAAAATGTACCTTTAACTTCTATTATTAGACATCCTACATTAAAAAACCATTAGATTAAAGAAGGCTGTTTGGATCTGTTAACCATACATTAATTAATGCAAAAATCCACAAACACACACACGCAATTATCGCTCTCTACCCTTCCATACTTCTGCAACCAAAGGAAAAAAACAAAATCCAATGTAAAAGAGATGCAAAAATACAGTACAGAGTGTCAAGTAGTTCAGTAGGTGCCACCATGTTCCACATCAAATTCCATGGCATCAAAAACTGGGATCCACAAAAAAGAAGTTTCCAGCTGGATGGTCTCCGCACACATGACTTGAATATTACCCATATTATTTCTATACAAAGAACCTGGGTTATTTTCAGGAAGACAAGAGATTTGTTTCTTTCAGTGGTTGGAGTAAATGCAGGACAGCAACATCTGCAATTAACCACACACGTAAATGGACAAGATGTGCTAATAAGCAACAATGTAACTCAAGTGATTTCAGCTGAATCTAATGCCCAGTAATCACTGCGCCACGTAATTATCCAAATCACAGTATCGCAAAACAATGAAGAAGGAACAGCAACTCTTAGACAAAATAAATGCACACACACACACAACATGCACAAAGTGGGGGCTCATCATTCTTTCATCTAAGGGCATGACCTAATTAATTCCATCCTAATGACAGAAAACATTTCCTATAGGAAAAAAACATTTCTGCATCATCAGCTGTTGTTAGAATTTGTATTCCTTCTAGCTGACACCAAAATGACCCATGAAGGCAGCTGGACTTCCAGTGCCTCCACAAATAGGCAACATCCACGCTGTTGGCTACATTTAGTCAACAGTTTGGACCTAATTTTATTTATTGATCCTGGTACACGAAGGTTGTGATGCTATGTATAGCATATGTAAAATATGGTCTTCCTTAGTGCTATTTCTGCACACAACTGTGAAGCAGAACTAATACATTTAACTGATAAATACATCAAAGGGAGCATGTCTAAAGCAATAAACATCTCCTGTGGAGGCAGTGTTTATGCACTACAGGAGACATTTTGCTGAGTACGTATGTCCCTTTGATGTAGTTATCATTATTATAATGAAAGCATTAGTTGATTTTATTGCTTTTTAAACACCACTGCTGTCCACCATAGCTCCATTAAATGTAGCTGCGTTCATTAATTAAGTGAATGGAGGGGTTTTCATTTAGGTCTGGAGGAGTTTGTTGGTAGAATGGCCACCACACCATAAATCCAGCTCTTCTTTTGCCTCCGTGCCTCCTTATTCTATGGTTACCATTGGGGATCAACAGATTTGGGTTTACACAGAGATTCGTATCCCACTTACATCAAGCAGACTGACTGGGAAACTTCTTCTTATTCTGGAAGTTTCACAGAACCGGATTAATCAGTGTACACACAGAGAAACTCAATCTGGATTCAAATTTTTCTATCTCCCTGAAAGAATTCCCATAAAGTTTCCATTAATTTCTGTTTATTAAAGTTCACCATAAATACAAGCCCAGTAATAGGTTGCTGATTAACCAGAAATAAACAATGAATGTTGAAAACCAGCCTTACCACAATAATATATGCAGAGCATGTGTGTGTACCCAAAATCTCATGCTTGTGCATAACATTTTGTGATCAAATATTTATGCTCAGACTTCTAAAATTCCAGTACTAGGATCGGAGTCAGAACTCCAGGAAGGATACCTTTAGCTTCAAAGGGAAGAAATTCAGACCTAGCAAAGTACACTTCCTTCTACAATTGGTCCCTAAGTTTTTCTTAGTGCAGAAGCCCTGCGTGTTAGTTCTGGAAATAATGAACTATGAATAATGAATATCTTAAATATTATTTTTTTCTTTCCAACAGACACATGTAAAACAGCACAGAAAGGCAAACTGCAGAACCAGCACAACGTGTAACAGGAAAAGATGTAAGAGCAGAATTAAGAAAATCCACCCAAACGAACGCCCTGAGCATATTCCAAAAAAATCTTATAGAACCATTTCTTTGGGAGGTCAACTTTGCAGGGATGACTGTAATTTTAATACATGTCTACAGACATAAATACAGTAGAGATAGCATAAGACATTTTTTGGCAAAAACAATGCCGTCCATCACAGAAGTTTGGAAATTACTTTTACTAGGTTAGAAGCAAGATAGAGTTATAATTAACACTTAATGTCGGAAATTGGTAATCGACTGCAGCATGAACAGAATTTACTACCACAGAATTCTAAATACTCAGCATTTCAAAACAGAGCACCCGACAACACTTAAAACCCTTTTTTTATTTTTTAAGAGAAATTAAAACACTCAAACAACATAACTAAAAACCCTGGTGTACGGGTCAAAGTGAACCTACAAGCATGATTCATAAAATAACGTAATCGCACACACAAATAACTTTATATTTGCAGTAATTTAATTGAAAGAGGTACAAAAAATTCTAAATATC
>JAOXNG010000052.1:36226028-36246079 GCA_028566535.1 Scolopax minor | reverse complement strand
ATCCAAACAGAAAGTGACTGGCTGGAAGATATGCCGAGGAAACAGCAAATTCAAGGCTAATTCTGCAACCCAACTCAAGCACAGAGCAATTCTAAATGGAATGAGAAATGTTTGGATGTCATTAGACATGTATATATATTAAAGAATGAGGAGGAAGGGTTAAGGCCCTCCAGGCACTATCCTCACAGTCTAGCCTCAAGGCACTCCATAGTCTACTCCTGTTGTGCATCCCTGAGAAGCTGATCAGGGGGTTCTCACTCCAGCCAATTAGGGAAGCGCTGCTCCAGATGGGTAGTTTTCAAGCAAAGTTTGCCAGAAATTCTCCAGACAGCTTTTAACTGCTCTGGAAATGTGAAGAGTGTTAGAAACGCGTCGAGTGCCAACATCACATGCTTCCTCCGTGCGTGCTTTAAACAAACGTCACCACCTGATACTCGCCAGAAGGTCTTTGGTCAGTTGTGGTCTATCAGTCCAGCGCCCAAAACCACCTCTGTTTTCCATTAAGCTCTTTCTTGGTGAACATGGAAAATGTCTCAAGAAACATATGGGAATTTGAAAAGCCTGTTTTATTTAGAAAACTGGATGAATAGGAACTCAGTCGCTGAGCCATCCAACTATTTGCAGTTGCCTGTGATTTGTGTCCTGCAGATGAGGGAAGCGTTAGAGGAACCTACACTAATCCATGGACCCAATGAAAAGCTGCCCGAAGGTAGAGGCTCTTCAGTGAATGAAAATTCGTTGTTGGAAAAGGAAGGTGTCAAAGACAAATTAAGCTGTAAATCAGAGTCAAAATAGGGCAAAGTCAGCAATGCGAAAGCAAGTATTCAGCATGTGCTAGATATATTACTTCAAATGTAAAAATGTGAAATTTTGTATTGTTCTGGTCAGGTTCCAGGCTCGCCCGGGTTTTGTAAACAGGTCGCAAAGTGCCCTCAGGCCTCAGGAGATGCAGGAGGGAGAGGAAGAGCTGGCAGAGAAATCTGTGGTCCTATGGATCCCTGTAAGAGAACCCTGCCACACAATCCAGGGCGGCGGGGACGGGGCCAGCGGGACCGGGCACACTCTGAGCTTCCATCTGGGACCTCATCCCGTTTATTTAAGAACTTGACAGAAGAAGGGGAGAGTTCAGCTCGTGTGTGATGAGCTGTGGATCTCCCTGCATTGCTCAGTACCATAGGGGGGGGAAAAAAAACACCTAACAAAAAACCCCACCCCAAGCTATGTATGAGAAGGAATGTGAATTTTCATTCTTTAATATTTCAGCGACTAAGTGGGTATTACACATGACCCACAGAAGAATGGCAAGGGTAAAGCTGGCTGAGCATACACCAGCAGAGGAATTCTGTTGGTGAGGAAAAGACTCGTTGCTTCAGTCAAAACATTTCAGAGGAACGTACCGGTTTTGATTAATTTTCTATTAAAAAATGTTTTCCTGCTCCCCATGGGTTTTTTTCAGGGAAGAAACATGGCAGTGCTACAGGCTTCAGGTTCCATCATGGGAGCAGGAGTCGTCTCGTGACGTGATGGCTGTAGCCACAGACAGGTCAGATCTGAGCACGTCCCATCCCAAAATTCCTGCTGGGAGCTGTGTGCTCCACACAATGCTGCACGGAAAAATCCAGGGCAGGATGTGGTTGCACAATCAGAGTACACTGGCTGCATCCTTTGTTGTGGTGGTTGTTTTAATACACTAATCTTCTCCAGCCAACTGTGCCTTGCATTATCAATCTTTCATTAACATATCCCCTTCTTTCTGAATTTTTTTTTAATACAAGGATTAGTGCAGCTGTGTCTCATCAGACCTCTTGTGTCTTTTTCTGGGACTTTGTAAGGGACCCTGATTAAAGACTGTCTCAGCTGCTGTTCTCTTCTGCATTTTTCCTTCCATGTTGCCACGGAATATTAAGAATCTTATTGTTCTCTTTTGTAATTATGTTAGCACTTGTGCACTTTAAAGAAAAAAAGAAAAAAAAAAAAAGTATTTTTTACTGAATGCTTCCTCTCCTCCAATTCCACGCCGCCTCCCCTACTTTTTAACTGAAAGCCATTTGGAAATGCAACGGCATGTTTTCAGAAGCCTCGGCAGAGGATGTGGTCCCGGGTTCTCCTCCGCTAACATCTGCTGGTCTCATTGTTTGCACAGATTAATCTTCCCTAATTGAGTTGTACATTTTAACAGAGCTGCCCTTGAGAGAGAAGGAACCACACACCTTTCGCTGTGGTGCCTCTTCTGTCTGTAGGTGCAAGAGGAGACAAGCTTCCAACCAAAAACACATGGTGAGACAAGAACCATTACAGTTCCCACTGATGAATAAAACCACTGGCCAGGCAGAGAAAACACAGCTTGAAGAAAAGCCATCTGAAAAGGTCTGAACTTTTTCCCATTCTGTTGCAGTCACATTTTTAACTAAATTGTTGACTTACAGCCTTCACCTGCTAAATACAATTATCTAGTAAGAGGAAGTTACTGGAGATACAGTAGACTCTTAAAAGCCTATTAACTTTTTTCACATGTATGGTTTTCTTAATTGGTAGTTTCATAATGAAGGACCCCTCTAAATTCAGCAATTTCTTTCAGTGAAGTTTTTAAAATCTCAGAAGCACTGGAGTTGTTCATTAATAGCTCCAGACTATCTGGATTGTGCTTGAGAACTACGTAACAAAACTTCTCTTTTTTGTAAGTAACTATTTGTAGAATGCAGATATTTTGGTTCAATGTAGTTACAGAATGCTTATAATTATAGGAAAGAAAATTAGAAGATATATTTGTAATACAAACTCCTAACTACTTTCAGCTGGCAACACTATGTCCTTGCATGAAAATTATGCTATTATATTGCATGGCTGTGCATGAAATGTAAAGCTCATAGTTCCTATAAGACACAAAAGGTTAGAAAAAAATAAATACAAAAATTATTTGAGTTGCCACAGAAAATAAGGCTAACATTTGCTTTCTTTGATCTTTTTGTTCCCCTCTCTACAAGAAGGTAGAATGCAAAATTATACTTAACCTTTGCAGATATTTCTATTTGTCCAACCTCTCTCAGAAATAACAGATGATTCCTAGAAAGGCATTTTAATGCGATAAACTGAAGAACAAGAGATTGCAAGAGATCGTGTAAAGAAGGCTAAAAACAGGGTTCATTTTCATTTCAGGAATGAGAACATGTTAATGTCAATGAGCATTTAACAGTGCATCTGGTCCTATACAGAAATACCAGTTCCACAGAATTCTAGCCAGGAATTTTATCAATTATGTAGGATCAGAATTTGAATGGAAGGCAACAAACAGATTTTGCAATGCTCTCACATGCTCGTGGTGTTACATCTTACTTGCTTTCTTTCACCATTGTGGCCAGACTGCATCCTGAAACACGTGAGAAATATGTAAATGCATTTTAAATTAAGATGCACAAAGCCTTAAGAGCAACACTGAGCTTCTCCGCGTGGAAATTATTTGCTCTTTTGATATATACCAAGAATGTCCCTAGAAGAATTTGGCAGCTATTTTGAGCAAGATGATGATTTATGCACTTGTTCTTATCAGGTTAAAAAAAAGTCGTTTAAAATATAAAACTTGATTTGGAGATTTCTTCTTTGCAAATGCCAAACAAGTTACTCCACTTGCCCACGGACAGTGATGTGCCATTATTGTGAAACCTATAAAAGAAACCATCAACAAAACAAGAGGAGAGAAGAGGCGGCTGTAATTTTCTGTGCTATTCCTGAAAACAATGAACCAAGAGCAAAATGCCACTAGAAAATAATTTTATTGACTTCCATCCCTTCCAAGTCAGCCTCTCTTCGTATACCTTTCTTCATATTTGCCCTCATTTTCCACTAAATAATTACTCTATTGGGCACCTATTGCCCTTGATGTCAGAGGGAGCTGTGTGCACATAGTGAAGACAATGTATTGCTCTTCACATCTACAGTTATTTTTTCCACCTGCATAAGAACCTATTTTCTAGACTTTGCTATAAATTCACGGGAAAAAAAAAAAAAAGCAAAACAACAAACCATAACTTGAAATTTACTATCTTGTCCTGAGATACCTATGAAATGTATGATAGCTTTTACAATTCATACAAGTAAAATAAGGATGATTTACAGCATCCTGCAATGGCTGGTGACAACCAAGGACGTTGGCAGCACACTGTTCTCGTACAATAGCCATAAAAAATGCTGCGAGTCATCATTTACTGGCTCCCTCCCCTGTCCTCCCAGGAAGGGAATCAAGGCACCCAAGCATCCCGGGGGCTGTGGGAGCCAGCCCGGGGAGGAGGGGATGGGGTTTAATCTCAGTAGCTATTAGTTTCTCTGCACCTCACAGCTCCAGGGAACTGGCAGACTTTTCACAAGTCAAGTACTTACCTCCTGTTCTCTCTACACCTGGAAATACTAACACAATTTGGCTGAAGCTGCAGCTACAGCTGCAGTTTAAGGGTTTTCCTGAGATTACCCAAGAAACGATTCACAAACTAAGTACTGTTGTCACACTGCTACTGGTAAATTCAAATTCACTGCTAGGTTCAAGAAAAGAGACCCCATTAGGAGAAGGAACAATCCAATATACTCCTGTATATGTCACAAGGGATTTTAAAATTATTACATCTACTGCCTTCTCAAAGCTGTATTTCTTTCTTACCATTAGAGCAAAGTGTCTACTGCTTTCCTGCAGGAATAATTTCTGTGAGGGCACATAGACCAATGGACAGCAATCACTTAGGTTTTATTAGATCTAAACTACCATAATAGGGCACAGTCACATTATTTCAGGGGAATAAACTCTCTTTTCATGCTGCTACCTGCAGAGCTACACAGACCATAGCTACTGATTTCCAGGTATTTCTCCCAGCTCCCAGGAACGAGTCAGAGAGGGAATTCTACGCATCCTCTTCTTCCCACACAGTGTATCTGGGAAAGGCTAACAAAGCAATGCCATCTTTTTTTTTCTTTCATGGTTTTGCAAATTTGGCTGCCCATAATGGCGAAAGAAGAGAGCTGCAAGAAGTTCTTCCTGCTTTCTGAGGGATTCCACTGGATCAGGGCTACTTCAGAAGGTAATCTCTGGAGGAACAGCCAGTCCTACCTTGGGTAATCATGTTTCAGTACTGCGTACTATGTTATCAGAGCCTCAACATCTTCAGGATCCCATTCTTTCCTCTAAGTAGCTACTTCCAGTCTTGTAAAGAAGATTCCACTTTTAAATTCCTTAAATCCTTTTAAAAAGTTTTACTGAACTTCAGACGTACCACAAAACCCTTACAAATAACTGATAGCAATTTACAAAGCCATTGGCAAGCTGGTGCCTTGAGGACTGAATCCACTGCATGAGCTCAATAGGGTTGAGTTTTCAGCAAACACAAGAATGCAAGAGAAAGCCCCAGGAGGAGAGACAGACAAAGCCTCGTCGTCTGGGGACACTGACAGGAGCAGCAGAGGAAGCCACAGTGACCCCAGGAGCTAGAGCTTTCTCTCAGCCTCACCATGGGAAACTACAATTTTTTCTATTCATTGTCTTCATCAAAGAAGGAAAGATCAGAACCTTGAACGAGCATCTAGAATTTATCTGAATGGAAATTATCCCAGCAGCATGTTACCCACACGTGTAAAAGGAATTTTCACTGTTAGAAGCCCAGAACTGCCATTTTCCAGTCTCACCTTTACTAGAGACAAAGTGATTTAGCCAACACTTCTCCTGTTTCTCCATTTGTAAATATAAATGCAATCAAATAGTAAAATACATAGCTTTCACTTGAGGTCTTCTCTCAAATTAAGTAATGCAAGGGTTAAATAGCTAATATTTTACTGAGCTTTGAAAACAATGTCTGACGATCTAATGCTCCCTTTCCTCGACAGATGGCTTAAAAGAAATCTGGGAAGCCTTACCCGTGGAAAAAACTACTAGCCTTAAGAACAATTCCTATAACAGATATCTGAACACATGGCTGCCTTTCAACACTTACGCTTAAACCAGGAACGGGATTCAAAAGCCAACATCCTCTAGAAAGTTTTCTCTTTACAAAGATCCCATATTACATCTCTCTCCTCCCTCTCCTCAGATGCAATCTTGCCATGCTATTTACCGAGCTGTTATTTCTTAACCAACTTAAATAAAACCAGTACCTATATTGCTTTAGAATTCCCAAGCAGTATTTTAACGTTTTATGAGAACTTACTAATAGGAATAAATAGTCTCAAAGTATTAAAATTGTTAGCAGAGTAGATAAACTTTTTTCAACAGTCACTGCCCTTTGCCCAGTCACCAAGTATGACGCAACCTTTCCCATTCCATCTCATGTCCCATGATATCCCTATTGATACTTTAATCCCCTTAAAATTTCCAGCTGTGGCCTGTTATAATCAGGGTGAACCTAGCCTGTTTGATTTCTATTTATTTCCCCTCTCTTGTCTCTTTCATTCATGTTTTTGCCTTAACCAAAGTGTTGCTATCATTTGGAGACTCACATCAAATCTTGACTTCGTAAAGGCCACCTGAAGAGTCTGTAGCTCTGCACAACACGATGACTTGAAAGGCAGAGGTGCATCATGAGTACTGTCCATTGAGCCTCGTCAGCTAACAGCTTATGAGAACAATCAAAATCTTCAGTTTCCTTTAGGAAAAGGGATATTAAGAGTAAGACCTCCATGAGTGCTCATGTATGTGTCTGCCTGCACATGGATGAAACGATGACAAAATACCTTTAGCGGCTGCTTTACTCTCCCTAGAGCCCTTTCAGATGTGCCAGGAAAATTCTCAACGCTTTGCTGATCCCTAGCAAGGCTAATAATAAACCCTGTAGCAGGTGCTAATTATCATAATAAATGGCACGAAATGATGCATACAGTATAGAGGAGACCCATCAGCATCACTGCTACTGGAAATACTGGTCCTTCTTCCCATGTTCTAACCAAAAGCAGTTCTCATTGCCTGGGAGTAAAAAACTACCTTACTGCATTAGCTTTTCTTATTCCCTTCTTTTTCTTTCCCTCCTCCCTGCTCTCCAGCACATCAATATGTGCTGCCACCTTCTTCTTTGCCATATCCAAAGTTCCCAAAAGTTTGGTCACAGCATAATTTATTTCAATTCCCAAGCACTCTCAGCAAGCAGATAACAAGCCATGGGAGTTAGTGCACGTAAGGACAGAAAACCCCTCCACCAAGCCACACTGTACACAAAGATTGGAATGACAGTTAAATATACATTGCAAATAGACTTTTTCCCTCCTGCTACCCTTGCAAAGTACGATAAAACCCCCAAGAAACAGAGGGACCAGAAATACATAGTTAGCTCTACTTTGGGACATATCTGTTACTAAAAGCTATCCAGGCAACATTTTTCCACCACGATCAGCAGCACAACAATCAGTTTGGCCACCATGCCATCCCCTTGGTCTGATCCAAGGCCATGCTCCCCCTTTTCTTCTTCTCAGTCCTTCAGTATTTGACTTGCAGCAATTCTGAGTAGTCTGAGGACACAAAACAACTTCTCAGACAGCAATACTGCAGTTGCTCTAAGACTAATCTTTGTTGTCACCTGCTTGGTCAACGGGTGTTGGAAAATGCAGAGGTGTTGGCTACAGCGTGCCAAGGTCAAGTGACCTGCAAAGGCCTCCTCTGGTGGAGCACCTCAAACCCCCACCCATGTCCAGGCTGGTGGAATGGGAAAATACAAGAGGACCTGACCCCAGCACCAGAAGCGGTGGGTTGAGGGGGAAGGTGGGGATGGGTAACTCTGCCCTCTTCACAAATTTTCTAAAAGAAACAACCGATGTCAAGCATTTAACATAACAAGTGGATCTGGCACATCACCACCAGCTTTAGAAGGAAAGGCAGCAAAGGAGACACTTGTTCTGTGATAATAATTTATCAGCAAAACGTTCATTGTTATTTTGGCAATTCCAGGTGAAAAAGAACAAAAGGCCCAAACCAACCATGTCATCATGAAAGGACCGACCAGCATCAAAACTGAATCCCTGATTTAATGACGTGAGACTTTTCAAAAGGAATTGTCATTTGTTGCCAATACTGCTATTCCTTAAGATAGCCATGCACTACAGCAAGGGGAACAAAGCCTGGGGTGTCAGCTGGGCATGTCCAAGAAAACAGAAAAGAGCCACGACTGTGGGGAACTTCTGATAACAAATATCTCATACCAAAGGGAAAAATGGAGGCATATCACTGCAGAGAATAAATATTGCACTGATTTCATTGCAATTAAAAAATGTGTAAATCCCTGGGAACGCAGAAGAATACAACTGCTATCCAAAGTCAAGGTATCAAATTCTCTTGCACTAGAAATCACATTATATTTTACACTTATGTGGCATATTTCATTCCTCAGCCGTATCATGAGCCTATGAAAATCTGTCCATTAAATTAATGCTGTATGTCTCCTTTACTATGATGTGCCTGATTAAAATGCCACTATATTTTTTTTTCTCTTTCCTTAAAGGCCTAATCCCATAATACTTTATAAAGATCTTATTATGGAGAGATTGAGCTCTTTTTTCCCCAACCTTTCATCTTACTCGCTTTGATTAGGGTCATGGGGCCAGGCTCATCTCAAGTATAATTCCACTCTAGTCAAAAGAGCGACACCACTGATCGCACCGGACCACAGAAGCAAACATTTGGTGCCCTACATTTGGCAATACAAAAGGATAATGTCGTATTTATTCTGTTTTGAGTCTGAACCATACTTTGATAGAACATTCGAGATGCTAATGAGTCAGAGAGCCATTCAGAAGAGCAAAGACTCCAAATATAACACACTACTCAAATTAACGCCCTGTTCTTTGTACTTGGTCCAAATCTTCCCACCGTTTCAGCAAACACTTTGGAAGTGATGAGCTGCTTAAGTTCTCACGATGGAAATTATCTCATGCAAGTTATTTGAACCCATCCATCTGAGACAGAGCTGCTGGGATCTCCCTGACTGCCTGATGGTCAGAATTCATCGGTAACATTTTGAAGATCTTTCTCTTCCCATTCTCTATGCAGTAACTTTACAGCTAATTACAGCTAGTTAAAACTGTCTAGTTCTGCATGTAACAACCTCTACTAAATACCATTTGAAGCAATGTCATGTAAGGAGAAAAACCACTGAACTGTGAAATATCAACAATGATTATTTTTTTTTTATCTTCCTGCCCAATGAATTCCCATATTGCTGTAAATTCTGCCTTGTTCGACAAGTGCACATCGTACACAGGGACTGCACCGCATAATCCACAGTTCTTACTCATTTGGAATGAAAATGAAAAAAATGGAAGCTTAAAGGAAGAAGGAATAAGAAAACTGTGAAACTCCTTAGAGTCACACTCTTTTTGAACTGCAAATATTTATAATTTTTGTCTTATCATATAAAATTTGGACTTTGAGATCCATTCTATTTAATGCCCACTTTTAGGAGGTTGCATTTACTGCTTTCTAATACTGTTAATAATAAAAAGGTGCCACAGATAATTAAAAACAAACTCAGTCCCAGCATTCATTAAGGAAGAAAATGATCTTCTGAAAAGCTGTCACATATAATAAAATAGTGTTATCTGCCTAGAGTTACAGTGATTTCAAATGGATAAGTCTAGAGGAAGAAATCCACCAAAACACAATTAATTTAATTGCTGTTTTACAAGAGGGAGCTTAAAAATGCAGTAATTAATTGACCTACTGTTTGAGACAGTGTCCCTACAGTTAACAATCACTCTTGCAAAAGATGAAAAAGGCAGCGCTCTCTTATTTGAAAAAAGGCTAATGAAATCAGTGCAAACCAACATCGCCAGCTTATATGAAATGTAAAGCAGAAAACCAAAGAATATCCATGGGACAGGATAAATTCTGAACTCGTTTGTATCTATGCAACTCCCCTGCACCTCACAGCATTATTTCAGATTAGGACTGAGGTTCTCCCAGTTCCCTGACATTTGCAATATTTAGCCCTAGGCCCATAGGTACCTGGGTGGAGAACAGGGTAATTTGAAATTAATTGGAAAAGTCACTTTAGTACTGGGGATTCAGAAAAATACATGGGTCTATTCACTATCAGAACATTTTACTTACTTGTTCATAACTCCGAAACAGATTGTGCAAAATACCTTGAAACACGGTTTATTAACCTATCTGCAGTTGCCTAATTGGTTACGCAGGCCATTCCTAATAATTTTCATTCTTTCTCAAAAAAAATATCATCAATTGCACGCGTATCCCAAAGATGTCTAAAGCCTGCAAATACTTACAGCCACATTGTGTAAGTGCAGCCACAACATCCAAAGCTCCCAGGCACAATGGGAGCGTCAGGATTTGACGGGAGACACACGTGCCTGGCCTTGCCCCGGGGAAGGGACACTGCTCTCACAACAGAACAGCACTGAATGACACTGCAGAGTGTGGGAAATGGGAAATACACACAGCAATCAGGATGGGAGCACGGGAAGTTTGAGGCAATGGGAAAACAGTGCCCTCTGTGTTATTTCTCCCCTTCCTGGTGATGCCCGATTTTTGGCTGCCACTGAATATTGACCCAATGATTTCAGAAAACTGCCAGTGACTCCAGTGTATCTCCTTCTAATCTGCAATTGTTCAGTATCAAGTAAGCATAATTTAGAGTATTTTCCTCCAGATGCATTACCCAAACTCCCATACATGGAAGTTCATCCACTACCTTTTGCCTGCTCAGTTCTGCGAGCTCCTCTGGAGTTTCTTGCTCCGTGCTACCAGAGGATGGGAAGCAGTTTCATGTCATCTGCAAAATTGGATTCACTTCAGTCTGTAGATCATCATCTTGCATAAAATCAGCACCAACCTCTAGCAGCAGAAGACAGACTTAAGGAATGGCTTATAAATTTGGGGAAATTCTCTAAGAGCTCTGGTTTTCTCCCTTAAAAATAGCCCTGATTCTATGAACAAGAAGATATACATTAAAAAGCCTCATAGGAACTGCGATAATTTTTTCAGAGCCAGGCTAAGGATTTTTATAATAGCCTGATTCAGTGGCCAAGAAAGATCAATGTATGTTATTTTGCAATTTAATTTCATAAATTTAAATGCTACTGACTTATTAATATCAACGATCATACAAAAACTCTTAAATCACAGGCAAGTTAGGTTTTGGGAGGTGTTTGGGAGGTTTTTGTTTGTTTTAATTTTTTTTAAGTCAACAAACATATTCAGGCAAAAATAAAGTAGTTAAAGCAAATGCCAATACACTAGACTTATATTTTCATGCTTAAATATTCTATTATTCATTCCCCCTCCACACACAATACACAGTTAAAAAACTATGTCAATGGATTTTCCTTGAACAGATTTATTAAAATATGTAGATAACAGTTAATGTCTTTTTGGTGGGAAATAGCTGTGTTATATGCACTACTGGATCAGATCCTTTAATCAAACAAAAACCCATCAGAGATTGTTCCAGCTAAGGATTAATTGCGCCAACTTAAGTCAGACAAAATATATTTTGGCATTGCTTCTGACAGACGAAAATAAAACAAACATTAGAGATCAGCTTGCAGCTAACAATATGCAAAATTAAAGAATATAAAAATTTTAAACTTTTATGGGAGTGCTGATTAGCTTTTGTTCTAAAAACTGCAGCGCAGAGACTTTGCTGTTAATCTTGTTACACATCCACTTAGCAAACAGAAACAAGGGTCCTTAAACACCCTGCTATTCAAACGAGATAATAGACACTGAATGAATGCTATCTATTAGTGGGCTATGCAAAAATGGCTTTTTTTTTATTGGACAGAAGCAGTAAAAAAACTCAAATTATCTCTAAAGTCATGTATGACTGTGTAAGCGGATTACAATAAAGTATAAGGCCTGGGCATTTTTCATTTGAAGGTTAAATTCTCAATTAATTTTTCAGCACATTGCCATCTCTGCTGAGCGTGGTTGCTAATTGCAGTAAAACAATCGTTTTCACTGTTTGAATTCACAAGTTGAATTCAAGACACAGTCACAGATCTTGCGGGCTCAAGAGTTCTGAAGCCCAAACCAGAATTATTGCAGAAAACCAAAATCCAAACAGCAAACTGAGTTTTCAGATTTTTAGAGGAATTTCAGAATGTCAGAGGAATAGCTCCCAGAGAGGGGAGCAGCTGCCCTCAGCCCCCAGATCCCTGCCAAGGTTCCTCATCTTCAGAGTACGATAGCACCGTTAGAGTACAGGTCACAAAATTGACTATTTGTCGATTTTTAAGTAAAATTAGAGATGAATACATAACTGCCTTCAGTAATAGACTGTAAAGACCAAACGGGTATGCAAATTCATATCATGTCACCAGAGCATAAGATCAACTCTTATTTATCTCACAAAGACATTATGTGAGTAGATAAAAATAGAGAAAGTGAGCTACAGAATAACTTGTGATTTGTGGCCAACCAAAGCAGAAGCCTCTGCCCAAGCAGAGATGTCCACGTGGATATCTCAAGGTACAATTCCTCGTCCCAGTCCACATCCAGTCCCCAAAGGAGCTGACTGTGCCCCTGGCAGCCCCAGGTCATCCAAATCTTCATGCAGATAAATCATCACTGTCACCCTTCAGATTCCAGCAGATGTAACGAAATTACATCAGAAGAAAAAATTGTGTACTAGGCTGTTAATAAACGTGGGTTCCTTTGACCTCGGCTACACTGGGGTTTTTGGGTAGAGATGTTGGGTTTTTTGGTTGTAAACTACATAATTTCCTCATGTTTAGACAATGCAAGTCAAATTCTATTGCTAACTCCTAGTGTTAACGAGGGAAGACATTCACACTTTTCTGAAGCTGATATCCTTATTATCCCCTTATACTCAAATACAGGGGTGAGACAAAAAAACCCCACAAGTCAAGAGCATGAAAGAGGGAGGGGAAATCTAGGAGATAAGAAAACATTAATAAAACTGCAAGGCAGTAACTGTGGAAGACAATAAGTAAAACCAATATCATGTGAGATATGATGTGGGTTCATGTCCAAAGGTGGATATAATTTTGCATTTTACATCACTTAACGATAGAACTTGCTTTTACAATCTACTCGCTTCCCTGTACAGCCATAGAAATGCTCCTCAATGTCAGGCCATTAATCTTGTGACCCTTAAAACATTTCTTTGTTTAAAACTAGGAAGACAGACCTTCACTCAAGCACAGTTGCAATCAATGGAGAAAACATTAATCACTTGAGAAGTGGTGTTTTGAGACTCATGAAATTGAAATGAGTCACAATATGAAAAATGCAATTATTTTTAAGGGCTTTGTTTTGTTAACATTCAGTCACTCAATCTGCTGCCTTTGCTTACGTGTCCTTTGAGGGGGGAGAACAACGTTTGATGATGGTTTTGGTGCTGGGACCGTGCCCTCCCCACCACAGGCCCATCTCTCTCGGTGTCACACCGCAGGTGGCCTTGGGCCACTGAACCAGAAGCCACAGGGAGAAAAGCAGCCTTAACAACATCATGACAGTGGCCTCCTTCCCATTGTTACCCTTCAATCCAGCACCTCAGTTCAACCCCCCCCCCACAATAAACCTGAATTTCCCTGGTGTGACAGGATGACTATCTGCCCTTCTGTGGGGGCTTTGCTGTTTGAAAAGGCTCTACTTTCATAAGAAGCCAACTAAGATACATGTTTAACCTTGTGATAAATAAGGTATTTGATTGCTGCTGTATTTGTCCCTCATTTTTGATGAGCATGCCTTTTTTTTCTTTTCCTATAGTACTCAAATTCTTACTCTCCCATGGCTGTGCTGCAGAACCCTCCCTCCCATTCAACAGCTCAGTCTACAGAACTTGGGCTTTTGTCACACATTTGCTGGTAATAGATTTATAAAACACCATGTTATGTCACTACAAAGCTGCATTTTCTAAATGGAATTTACACATCAAAAAGTCCCCCCTGTTAAAGAGCATCACAGCTAACTAGAGGCCAAATATGGTCACTGAACTAAATGTTTATCTTCTGCTAATTATTTGCAAATTACATTTAATGGAAATAATTTATTTGTTTGCCTATTTTTGTCTCATTAGCTACAGGTGTAATTTCAATTAGCTTAATTAACTAAGTTCCACCAACCAGGCAATCTCAGATGTTTATTCCTTGCAAATTTTCCTCCTTTGACAAGTCAAACAAAGCCTTTGTACCGAGCAAGTTTGTTGGTGACGGGGGAGGCGCCTCAGGTGGGGGACGGTAATAATTGTTTTATTAAACACAGTGATTTGATAAAGCCCAGTGGTGCCAATTCAGAGAACCAGGCCTCAAATAAGAAATGCGATTGAGAAGAGGGAAAAGGAAGAAGTTGTTGTGAGGTGTAAATAGGAAAAATCCACAGGGGAAGAGCTGATGGCGGGGGCTCCGCGATGAGAGGAAATTTGCTCATGGTGTGCTTTGCTGGGGGAAGGAGCCCGCTGTTTGGATAAGCTGCAAACTAAACTTCAGCAGGACATTTGGCTTTCTAAGTAGACTGAGGGCAGCGTGGGCCTTGTAGCACAAACAATTTCAGCTCAGACTTAAGATAGAAAATTTAAAAAATAAATAAATAAAATCTTTTTCATTTGCTTCATTTTTTCTCTGCGTGGAGCTGTGCTGCCTGGGTTTGCAGCAGCCATACACGTGAAGGCACCCAAGGGCAGGTCAGAAGAAAAGGATGGGCTGCTTTTTTGTCTGCAAGTTTTTAACCTCAACTATAAACCAGAAATCAACATCTCATAGTTTTCTATAGAGCTGCCTGACGCTCAGCTTTACTTGATATGTGAGATTAATCTACATGCACATAATAGGAAACAAGCACAGAAAATAATACTTAGCTGGTGAGTAGATACTTTACTTAAAGATTTATTTATTTTCCCAGACTAATACCTACTATAACTGAGATTTGATATGCGTTTTATCAAAGCCACATTGAAATAGAGATTTAGACAGAAAAGTCTATTTGTGTTCTTCTCTATAATGACTAGACAGCAACAGCTTATGTGTTCTTAAGTCACACTTTCATACTGGAAACCTTATAACCCCAAATTATGTGATTAAAGCAAAATAATAATTTAAAGAATAATAGCTATTCAGTCCTCTGGGCAAGTGCACAACTTTTAGAGTAAGACACAAGCTAAATAGCTTTATGCCTACTTGAACTTAGCTAAATATCGCTCTTAAAACTGTTCTTAACTCCAGTTACAGTTTTCATACTAACCAGACAAATGTGGGTAACACCTGAATTAATTATATTCTACTGAAAGGCAAGCTACCAGGCCAGCATTCTGCTGCTTTTTATTGCCATTTTTATTAATTTCTAACTTGAATAACTTCCATGGAAGACTCTATTTATCTAAGACCTGGATCATTTGATTAAATAACAGTAAGCAATACTTTATCTTAGAAAATCTTGAAATTTTTCTAAACATTATTAGGATGAGAGGTAAACTCCATTTTTATCACCTGATCTTGATGTATAACAGCATTATAGGGGCAATTATTTGCTTTCTTTATATTAGTTTCTTTTTGTAATTTGCAGAAGAAAGGGCAGTTGGGTTTTTGAGGCCATGCCTGGAAAGAATTAAACAGTGTTTTGGTAAGTTCAAAGACTCAGCAGCACCAAACTGAAAATACCGAGGAGAAGTCAGTTCTAAAGCTGTGGGGCAGGGGGTTATTCTGGAAACATGCTGTCCTCTACACGTAGCCTGATCGCTCTGTACGCATCTCAACTGCAAAGGGTATTAGGGGATAATCCTTTGTTTGGGATCCATTCCAAATTTACAATATCAACTAACTCAAGTTGGTGCAAAACTGCAGCTTCGGGGATTATCTCAAGAGATTTGATTGAAATGCACTTTTCTAGAGAAACTTCTGAGCACAAACATAAGCCAGCCTTATTTTTAACACTTCTCACTTCATTTTTTCTGTGGTCCTAATAGTGTTGCATTAAATGGTCCACAAAGTAGGAATAGTAACTTACACTGTGATCCTAGATTTTGCTAATCCTCCGACACAGCCCAAAGGACCAAAACTGCCTTATTTGATGCCACTGGATCTTTGTTGAGCTTTTTCAAGCACCATCTAGAGCAGGATATACTGGACTTAAACACATTTTTTAAAGAGATGCAGTAAATTCCATATTTTCTTTTTTTTTTTTTTTTCCTATTACTAATGAGTAGACATATGAAAGCAATATCGACTAAAAGCATTATTCTTTCCTGGAAATACATCCTAAACTGCATCACTTCTTCACAGTCATCCTGACCTGGACCACAAGTGCTCACAGTAAGTATAAGAGGACATTTATTCCTTAAACTGATAGAGGCACACACACAAAAATACACTAAGAAGCACGCAACTCGTCCTCAACTCAAAAGCTCCAACAATATTCTAGTATCTCCCTTAGCTATAAATTCAGATCTTTAACTTTGTAGTTATTCTTTTCCATTCCCGCTCTGCTGGTCTCTTCCTTCCAAGAGCCGAGAGCTCCAACAGAAGACACTCCTAACTCCTGGTGTCAAGAACAAACCTGCTCTCTTGACCTCACTGGTGCCAGATTTCTGAAATGGCCACATGAAAAAAGTCATTTGAGTGGCCTTTACCAAGTGCTCTGAAATCTGCATATGAACAGAGTTAAAACACTATCTTTCCCTGACCCACATCATTAAATACTAAGCCATTTTTTTCCTCTAGTTTCAGAATGTTAATTATTGACACAGCAAATACCCCAACTAGACATAGTCTTCAAAATGCCTCAGGGTTTTTTTTTTTTAATTCATTCAATATTCCTCTCAGTGAGAAATCTTTCAGTGGAATTCTTCATATGATGGGAATTTTAATTATTCTAATTATTCATTTTATTTCAATTGAATGGCAGCTGAACAAAGTAGGTTTGAGTTTCAGTTATACATATTAGTTGCTAAGGGTTTAATTCTTATGTCAATAAGGCTTAAAACTTTCCCATTAGCTAGTGCTCTTACACCAAACTTCTTAAAAATGTTAAATGATTGTAACAATGCCAAATAAATGCATCCTCATAAAAATATACACAAAAGCAGTAATTTTCAGTGGCATTATCATGTAGAAACATCACAATACTCATCAACAACATTTTAAGAGCTCATTGAAATAATAAAGTGGCTGCAGTTATTTCCATTAGAAGGTTTATAAATAATATCTGCTGTTGGGTACATTAGGGTGTAATAATTGAAATGTCAATACACCTTCCTTGTGAAAGTTTCTACTGGTAAAAGCAGGCATCGGGCTGGCTGTGGGGAGGACTCCCACCTCCTCCTCCTGCCTCGCCAGTGGGACTGGGGAGCAAAGCAGTGCTTGATGTTCCCATCCAGAGTTAAATAAAAGAATGTGCAAGGCAAAAAAAAAATAAGAGTACGCACTTATTTGTGTAAATACAGTCTCCTTAAAAAACACACACAAAATTACAGCCCTTATGGCTTATTTTTCTTAACTCTTTTCATTTTGAAGCAGTGGCAACCTAAAAGAGGGGGAAGAAACAAGGCAAAGTATTTCTCAGGTAACTGTCAAAGTCTGCTAAACTAAGCTGCTCCAACAGCATAAAAAGTAATGGAGAAGCATCTAGTCCATCACCTCTATTGTTGTGAAGAGGCTCTTTATTATGCTGAAATCTTTACTCACAAAGACTGTTCAGTTATATAACCAGATCTTTCACAAACGATTGGGAAGGTGACATTTGAGGGGAAAAGTAAGAGCTTTTAGATACTGGTGTCTGGCTGTTTTACTGGTATCATTTTAATAATAGCAGATACTCCTCCAGAGCCCCTTGGACATTGGATGTAACTTAAACATCTTAAACAATAATTGTTTTCCTTCATTCCCGAAACTTCAGTTCAGGTAACAGACAAAGAAGAATTCTGGGCTGAAATTTTCCACAGCAAATCCACCACACTAGGGAAGAAAGAACCTTAATCCCATAAACCAGGCTTGTGTTGCTACCCCACCACCCACTCTTCTGAAGGCTTCAGGATCCAGCACAAAACGGGCAGATTTTAGGATAAAAACTTGTTGACCTCCTTCCTCCTCAGCTCTTCTGCTCTGCCTGACTGACAAGGAACTACAGTTTATTAATAGTGAGTTTATGTGTTCCTATTATTTCTGATTTCTCGAGCCAAACCTCTCGGGTTGTGATATATCGAAGGGAAGGCAATGGGATTTTTTTACTGGGAGAACCAGGTCTGATTGAAGTCTTCTTCAGCCTCAGATATGCTGAGAAGATAAGGACATTTTGTTCACTGAAACTGATGAGATTTTTAAATATATGCCAAAACAAAGTACTCTGTATCTTTGTGATACCTAATCAAAGCCCCACATCAAAGTTTGTGAAGAAGGGGAATACATAAGGAGGGGAAAGAGGGTTCGTTGTCTAATGGGAGTGCTCTGGGATGCTCTGAAAGGCTGTTAAATTGTTTTCTACACCCCAAATCTGTCAGACAGTTTTAAGAATAAGATCTTACGTGGCTGATCTCCTAGTCAACATTTCAGAAGAGCATTTAAACACGGATGTCTGCAGCAGTATGATAGGAAGATCACACAGATATATATTTTTGCTATCTCGCTGGTATTACTACTGTGCTTTTTGGCCTGTTCTCCAAATGTGACTCATAACAGGAAAGGTCAAAACAGAAAAATTTATCATAACCCAGCATACAGTTGTGAGTCCAATCTTCAGTTCTGTTAAATCAGTTTGACTAATTAAGGCAAAAAATTGGTTAGAAGTATTCTTATGCAAATTTCCCCTGCATGAAAGAATTTTCAATTTATCTAGATTTGGTGTTACATCAATGCAAGGGGTCAGAAATGGATCTTTCCCACCTAGAAAACAGATGGCACCACATGGGAATGGAGAAAAAAGAAAAATGACAAGAAAACAAAACAGGTTTTGGCAAAAAATTGGCGACCACATGACAGGCAGAAGCCATTGGAAACAGAAAGCTGCCCAGGCTGGTTGGTTGATGCTAAACCATGGAAAACAACCCAACCTCAGAAGTGAGACCACTGAAAAAGCAGCTTACAGATACTGCTGTGTACGTCCCACACATCCCCAACAACATCCTATACATCCTTCATCCCACACCCAGTGTCTTCGCTGCGAAGTTTCTTTTTGACCTCATAAGTGTCAAGTGTCTTCGCTGCGAAGTGTCTTTGCGACACAATAAGGGCGAATTGTCTTAGCAGGGAAGTGTCTTAGTGACATCATAGTGGCCAAGTGTCTTTGCTGCGAAGTGTCATTGTGACACCAGAAGTGCAAAGTGTCTTTGCAGGGAATTGTCTTAGTGACATCATAATGGCCAAGAGTCTTCGCTGCGAATTGTCTTTGTGACTCCATAAGCGCGAAGTGTCTTATCAGGGAAGTGTCTTAGTGACGTCATAATGGCCAAGTGTCTTCGCTGCAAAGTTTCTTTGTGACATCATAAGGGCGAAATTTCTTTGCAGGGAAGTGTCTTAGTGACATCATAGTGGCCAAGTGTCTTTGCTGCGAAGTGTCTTTGTGACACCATAAGTGCCAAGTGTCTTCGCTGCGAAGTGTCATTTTGAAATCATAAGTGCGAAGTGTCTTTGCAGGGAATTGTCTTAGTGACATCATAATGGCCAAGTGTCTTGGCTGCGAAGTGTCTTTGTGACACCATAAGTGCGACGTGTCTTTAGCAGGGAAGTGTCTTATTTACATCATAATGGCCAAGTGTCTTCGCTGCGAATTGCCTTTGTGACTCCATAAGTGCGAAGTGTCTTATCAGGGAAGTGTCTTAGTGACGTCATAATGGCCAAGTTTCTTCACTGCGAAGTGTCTTTGTGACACCATGAGCACAAAGTGTCTTTCCAGGCAAGTGTCTTAGTGACATCATAATGGGCAAGCGTCTTCTCTGCGAAGCGTCTTTGTGACACCATAAGTGTGAAGTGTCTTAGCAGGGAAGTGTCTTAGTGACATCATAATGGCCAAGTGTCTTTGTGACAGCATAAGTGCGAAGTGTCTTTGCAGGGAAGTGTCTTAGTGACATCATAATGGCCAAGTGTCTTTGCAGGGAAGTGTCTTAGTGACATCATAATGGCCAAGT
>JAOXNG010000052.1:36173566-36184620 GCA_028566535.1 Scolopax minor | reverse complement strand
GGTACAGCCCCTCACCCTGTCACTGCAACTGTGAACTGTCAAAAGGATATAATGATAGAAAGGCCGCCTGTATGCCACAGGGAAAGTATTTTAATCATTTATAAGCTGGTCAATGGGGTTTAAAAGCACTCAGACATGCATTAAAACGTGTCTGAGACAGGAGCTTGAAGTCAATTTTCAATTGATTCTGTCTAGCAAATGCCACTTAAGTAAGAAACTCAGAATCTTTTTTTTTCTTTTTTCCTTTTTTTCTTCCTCCTCCAGAAGGGAAAAACTTAATTAGGAGCATATCATTCTGGTTTACATCCCACAAAGTGTGTAATTGCAACCTTTCAATAACCATTTTTACATGTGTACCTTACTTGAAGTAACTCACAGAATTAATTCCCAACAAAGAACTGAGAACTCTGCAATAGAGTGCACAACTTAGAGCATAAAAACACCAAGTCTCATTGTTTCACTTAAGTCTCTTTTACATTGCAGATTTAATGCTCTTCTACTGCGAAAGAAAAAGTTAGGGATAATTAATTGTACTATTTTAATATAAAAGAAGAAAAAAAGAACTCTGACTACAGCCTGAGAAGTTGAAGCCATATAGATTTTGCTGTTTTTCACAGGAGAGTAATATCAATTCAGTCTGCAATTATTTTGCATTACTAATCAGCTCATTACAATCCAGTAAGACAATGTTAGTTTATGGTACAATACACTTGTGGTTCATTTGCCAATACCAATAAAATTTCACAATGTATCAGGTAAAATTCGGTTGTTTACGGTATCTACAGAGGCTCATCTGCATATCTACTTTATTGATAATGATAGAGCTACCAGAGATGGAAAAATCGTGTTGTACGTGAGGAAATACAGCATCTACACAAGAGGAGAAGTTTTTTGGACTGTAGATTAAGCATGTGTAAAGCTACAAGGAAGAGCCAGTTAAAGGTGCTTAAATTGAGTAATTCAACTAGTAGCCTGGCTTTAGTAATAATAGGATATATCTTAATAATAGTCCATAACATGGAAAACTCAGTCACAGCCGCTGGAATTGTTATTTTTAATAGAAATACCAAGATTGTTAGCAATAAAAATATGGCCTATGATGCTGTGAGAGCCGCTCAATAGGACCATCAAGATCCACCAAACTTTCAGAGCGTTACATGACAATACTGCAAGCAGCATCTTAAAATGGTTGGACAGATTTAAATTTCTTCATAAGTGTCTAATCCATAGCATACAGCTGGGTTTTGATGCTTCAGCCATGCTACAAATACGCCAAGTAGAACTACATGTGTACCAAGCTCAGTTATACCAAAGAAGATCCAGAAATATTACTAATAATACCCAAAATCGTCTCCAGCCAGATACAATGCCAAGAAACCCCAAACACAGGCCCAAATCCAACGAGTCCCATGATTCCAGAGTCAAATTCCTCCTCTTTTCCAACTGCCTGCCTTCCCAGCCATTTCCCAGTGTCTATTCTACCTGGAGTAAGATCAAATTTAAGTTGACAGTAATAAAAGTTACAAAAGTTAGACTCTGGCAAGTTTCAAATCCCTGCTGCAAAGAACAGGGACATGAAGAACTTTCAAGAAAAGACCATCAAGCACCTATTTTTAAAAAATGAAATAATCTCTTTTCCTAACTTGGTCCTAAAAATATATCTGCGTGTAAATACGTCCATTCAGCTGAAGTTTTCCAGAAGGGCTCGATCTTAAGCTCATTCCCCAGCAGACGAAGACAAACATTTATCATAGGAATTTAGGTACAGCCTCAGTAAAGGGCATTTTTATCACTCCAGGCTGTGTATTGGGCTTGTTCAAACCAGATTAGCTCAATGTCAATAGTTTGGAACATTCATGTAACAACTTAAGGTTTTATACTAAAATTATATTACTTTTTTCATTCCTTCTGCCAGCTCTTACTCTTACAATTTTTACAAATATTTACTTTATTCCAGCATCCTGTTTGAATGAGATGTGTAGTGAGGAACACCTTCAGTTTTCCATCAAACTAAGTATCTCAGGTGCCAAAACCATTCACCCAAACCCATTTATGTTCAAAGAAGCAACTTCTTTTAAAAAATAAGACACAAACCACACCTTTTCAAGCTCACTTATTGCTACTTCTTCACTTCCTGCTACTAGTGTCTTCAGACAAAGGCACTAAATGCAAAAGCTCAAGAATCATGTTTATCACCAGGCATTTCTTTGGAATTTCTGATGGTGTTCCCACCACTATTAAGTCACACTATTATTGTGCCACGTAAGACTGTAACTTCATGTTTTACAATATTGTCATATATTTTAATACTGTGAGATTATCTGCTAGATATCACCCTTATTAGGGATTAGGCGGTGTATTTATCATGCTTAAATGCTTCACAGCTACCAACCCTGAGAGTATTTTTATCAATATACACAAGTGATAAGAAATTCAGACTACAGCAGAAATTCAATCGAGAACCAATATTTCCACCCATTTCAGAGTTCCGAATATTTTTCCCTGTTGTGAAAGGTGATTTGCCCTGAAATGAAATGTTTATCTTGGGAAGTCTACCTCACAGCAGTGGCCCTTCTAAACACTCCTTGAAAATACTTTCAGATATTATCTCGCTCTTATTCCTCCTCCTTCCTTCTTTCCTTCTCCTATTAGATTCGAGGCAGAAACATTTGTTCTTTCTTTTCTGTGCCCTGTGTGGACGCACTGCTGATGTGAAGGATTCCTCTCTTGTATATTATTCTGTGCAAGAGGCACCCTGAGGTTTCTCTACCTCTGTTGAGCACAGCGGTGCCAAGAGAGAAGCTGAAGTACCACTGCTTCTCCAAGGCAGGAGAGCAGGGCTACAGGAACAGCGATGTTTAAACTAGTTTATGCTCAATATTCAGAGAGAGAGAGATTTTCAACAAACAACCGAAGGAAGCCCCGTATAATATTATCTCATTAGCTTCCTTTTAAGCAACTGACAGCACTTTCAGCTTTGAACAGAACTTAAACATTAAAAAAAACCTGCTGCATAAAAAAATCCCTTTCAAAGACTATTTGCATTGTTGTGAGGGATTGAAATATTACGTTTAGAGTGTAAATAGACCTATTCACTAAACACACAGCTAGTAACACCCACACTTACCAACTATGCCAAAAAAAGAACTCTTTTCCACAAAGAAAATGATGTATTTTTAATTTTCCCATTTTACTGATTATCTTGGATCTGATTTCTCTCACCGTCTCCTTTGGACTTGGAGTAAATCTTGGAGTACACATCTATAATTTAAAAGGCACAAGGAACACGAGAGGATAATCCTCACTCCTCTTGCCATTAACATAACTACTAATAGTTTGCCATAATCAAAAATAAAGACTAGAGCCTAAAGGTAACAAGCCAACATCCTGGGCAGCAGCATTTACCTTTGCTATAAGCTTGCCTGGTGAAATAGGAAAAAAAAAAAAATTTTGAGATGTTTCCACATGGTGATTCAAATTATCATGGGATAGTAGAGTCCTCACAGGGCAGGAATCAAGGGATGCATTTTCCCAGTGGGAAAAATAGTGTTACAGCCAGTCAGCAGCTCACATGAAACAGGAAAAAGTGCTGCTTGGGTAATAAAGCTCTTGAGAAGTTGTAAGAAGCTACCAAGGGCAGATCACAGAGACACTGCAGAAACCCTCCCCGTGCCTAGTGGCTGCATGATAAAATGGCAGATGAAATACAAAGTATCAGTAAATGATCAAGCTCAAATCCAGACAACCATTATTGTTTCTCCTTAACACATTTTGTGATAATTCAAGACAACTACTTCATAGGATTAAACATGGTTTCACATTCCATATTCTGTTTTTATTTATAATTCATATGTTCATATATCTGTGCAAGCAGGGCTGCCCACTTCTTACCCAAATAAAGCAGAAAAATGGAAGGTCTAAAGCAATTAGTCAAGCTACAGTGCCAGTACTTAAATGAACCATCTGTTCAAAGGTATATAAGACAGAGTGTTTTCAAGCCATAAGGCAGCTCTCCCATTTCTGCACTATCTGTGATTCGGCAATACCCATCCTTGGTTTGGAAAGGTTGTGTGTAATTCAACATAAAAAGGGCACTAACATCATCCTCTCATGTCACACAAAGATGTAATTCGGTCATAGGTTTCCTTTGAATCTTGGTTTTGGCAGAGTGAGAATGTACATGAACACAACACAATGTGGAAGGAAAAAAAATACTCCCCAAAATTTGCAAAATTGTGCAAATTGTTTGTGTGCAAACATCAAGGGCAAGACAACAGACAGATTCACCATGGCACAATGAAATTCTTCAGTGAAGAGATTTGAACCTGTCTTACTGCTCAACAACAGCTTTTATTTTGGATGGAGAAGGGAAGCAAAGGGTAGGAGATTGCTTTTTTGTCTCCTCAAAAAAGCAGATCTAAAGCATGACTACCTCCAGCATCCAATTCCAGAAGTATTTTATTAGTACATCTCTGACATTTATATATGCCAAGAGTGAACATGCTCATTATGACTGTTTATTAGACAAAAGGCTACTAGTAGAATGATAATTAATCAGTTGGCATTGATTGAAATTCTTGATGAAATGAAGCATGAGCTGTTGAAAAATAATTGAATGTAATCATAAAATCCATGAATCATCCATAGAAAGCACATTTATTAAACCAGAAGTCATAACTAAAGTATTTTGCCTAGCTGTTTTTCTCCTCTTTGGATTCTTTCCTGCTAAATAAAAAAAAGTCAGACGTTCCTACAGCAATTCTGAAAAGACCAAACATCAGTTAAATATCCCATGCAACAGTAGAATATGAGTTTTGATATGTCATTTATTAACAAACTCAAAGAGCTTTTTTTATAAAGCACAAAACTAAAACCTGGTATTTGACATGATAGTTCAGAAAAAGCAAAACATCCGAAAAAAAAAGTTAGTAAAACCACAGCAATCTTCAAAAGAACTGACCAAAATAAGTTTTAATTCTATTGTGACTGAAAAAAAATGAAATTAACTCAGGATACACCTAGCAGTTCCTTCTCAGTACCATTTTCTGATGGAAGAAATAGACAAACCGATGTCACAATCTCAAAACTATTGGCAGAACATCCCTTTCTATACAGAAATTAAGATGCTGCTGTTTGTTTTATTAATTCATCATCAACTAGACACTGATACAGCTAAGATGACTGAGGCCCCCAGTATTAAAAATTGCAGACCACATTAACATGAAAGAGGTATTTAAGAATTGGGATTGGATTCAAAGGAAACCTCACTTTACTTGATTGTACTCTTCAGAATTTTATATAAATTCTGCTTTTAGGTGTCCTGAGTAACGATTAATGTAACTGCTACATGAACTGAATTAATCCCCCTTACACTGATATGCGTGTAAATATGAACTCTGTCCTGACAGAAGCTAAAATATTTGTATTACAGGCAAAATTGTAACAACTTAATCCTAAATGCTAGATTAGACAAAAATACATCTTTATTCCTGTAACTGTATATTAAGCAAACTAAAAAGCTCAATGTTTTAATAGAATTTCAATAAGAATTATTGTTTCTGCTCACTATCTAAAATTAAAGTATTTTAAAAAAAAAATCCAGTTTAAATGCTTCACTAATACCATGAAAATGTATGTGAACAAACATGAATGGTGCTGATTTATCTCCACAATCACAGAAACACGTATCAGAATATTTGAAGTACAGTGATATTTCTGTTGCAGCAGATCATGTACATCAGAAAATCTTACTTATATCCTTCTCCTCATGTCCAGAGAGCAGAGTTTGGCAAGTCAGAACATCACTTCTTGCTTCAAACAGCACGTAGTCGCAACGTGAAAGCGCAGGTGGGACCAACAGGTAAGCAACGACCAAAACCATCTCTGTTTCTACACGACATGTCTTCTGGATGAAGAAACATCCTCACTAGCACCCATGTTCACTACAGCCAGAGCTACAAATTCCTTAATTGGTGTCACCTCTTCACGGCCAGCCCAAACAGGAAGGCTAAATTAGGCAGCATCACCTCTGACCCCTTCGAGCATTATTTTAGCATTATTTTTTTGTGATTTTTACATTATATTTATGTTGCTCAGCTGCATACCCTTCACACACCCTCTCTATCCTGCTTAAATAGACAACAAATACTACCACCACCATGACAGTATTTGAATAGGGCACTCAAAAAATACCTAAAGTAATATGTAAATGTGACACCCAAGGAACACAACCGGTCATTTTTGTTGCCATGGATTTTTGATTCCTACAACTTTCTCACCGAAGAGTGATTCCACTGAACCCAAAGATCTGATTTAAGGGAAACTACTGCTTTTGTGGCATTACCAAAACAGCTAGAACAGCAGCAGAAGTGGTACGGCAGTCACTGAAACTCTGCTATCCTTCTGTTCTTTAGGCAGTTCTCAGTGAATGACGCCAGTGACAGAGCACCATCAGGAAGAAGCGAGCACGAGTCGAGCCTAGGCACAGCGTGCACATCACAGATAAAGACAATACAAATGCAAGCTCTAATAATAACCTCGTGTAGAATTCTATCAAATAGACTTTGTTTCTATGCATTATTTATCCACGTCTACATTTCAACAAAAATGGCCTCATTCAAATTAATTTAAGCTTTCTGATGGTATATTTGTGAGACAACAGTATTATACAGCCCCTGGTTTATGCTATATTCCAGCTTTCTATCATCACAGGTACCCAATAATTATAAGTTGAGTTATTTAAAGTAAATAAATATCAAATAAAGGCTTCATTTACTTGTTCAAATCATCAAATAAATGTGGGGGAGTTTTTTGCATAAGTCTGAGTAACTAATGCACGGCTTCCTTGGTTCTTTCCCTGCTAATATTTCTGAACCAGCACATTTATATAAGATGGACTGTTCTACAATGTTTAAAAAAAAAAAAAAAAGAGATAGTTCAGAAATTAAAAATTTAACTTGTGGAAGATGCTGCTATAACTAGAAGCCATGAGGATTTAATGAAAGTCCTCAAAGTTCTTTTAGCATGACAACAGCAATTACTCCTCCTCTTCCTCATCAGTGAGCTCCCTTTCCCTTCCACGCTGGGTGCATTAAACAAAGCAGCTCGGTCTCATAAGGAAGCAGGAGAAAATCCCAACAGGTGACCTCCACGCAGCATTAATGGTCTCTTCAAAGCTTCAAACCCTCCCCAACTGGCCTCATTACAGCATTTCCAGCCTGACACCAGACCACTGGACCGGAATGGATCTACCGGACCATCGTACCGTCCTCTCCGGTCCCAGCACCAGAAAGCCTTACACATTTCTCTTCAAATAAGAAGACCAAGTCCTATGTGTGGCTCCATCCCAGGAAGGCTGGCAGTTCCCAGCCTGGTCCCCTCTGCTCCTATGTCACCGTAACCCTGCACCTTCCACACCTGGCAAGTACGACCCAAACGCAGCCTCAATTTCTTACGCTTTGAAAAGGAAAAGCAGCAGCCCCTGCAGCCAGCAGTGACTGTGCATCACGAACAATGCTTTTGTTTAAACAAGGTCAAAAGATGGGATGATGCAATATCAATGTGCCTACTACCTTCTCCTCCTTTTCATTTGGAAGGCCAGAAATGGAAAACAGTTTTCCCACAGCCCGTGAACACCAAATCAGGAAAATAAACAAATTGCATGGTCGATATTATTCACTCAGTTTTGCGTTTGCCTCGAAGTGGAGAATTCCTTCCTGATGGCAAATTGTGAAAATCAAAGGCCTAATTTTGAACTTGTTCTCCTCATGAATGTATTGCACGAGGGTAACTTCCTCACACCTTTCCGGGGGGGCAGCGCCGCTCCCGGCAACGCTCTGAAAGCTGCAATATTAAGCTTGCTGCTTACTCACCAATTTTTAAGTCAGAGTCTCATTGGCAAGTGGCCCAGTCACAGATTGCTATTGTAATTAATACTTCCGTCCTCAAAACAATGTTGACTAATTATTGAAGTAATTCTTTCTAACTAGACATTTTTGACTAGTGGGCCTGACAGAACTGAGAGAATTCTTCTGTGCATAGGTTTGTTCTAAAAATGGTTGTTCACTGTCAAATAACTTCAATTTGAACGTTTTAAGCTGGCTGTATCTTTAAATACAAATTCACAGTTGCTTTGCCAATAAGAAGCCGATAGGAAGCCCTGAACTTGTTATCAGGCAATGAGAAAGTTGAAGTCCCACATCTAGTTCCCAATTTCAGTCATTTTTTTCTCTCACATTGCATTTTTCATTCCCCAGTTAAGTGAAGCAAACAGCACTGAGAGTATTCATGAATGTTTGGAAAACTATTTTCTGTTCTCAGAAATAAGTATTTGTTTTTGCCTGACAGCCCTGTGTGTTTTGGTGATAGCAGGAGAAAAGAGAATTAAATGCAGAAGCAAACTATTAATAGCCAAAAGATTTTGCTTTCAGCGCTTTGTGTACCTGCCAGGCAATTTTCAATCTGGAAAGGGGAAGTTTTTAAATTCCTTAGACTGACTTATCTCCTGTTACCTCTCGAACTGCCAGAAGGTCCTTCTCCCACTCCAGGTGGGAGCAGATGGCCCCTAACTTGCATGGCAGCCCTTGCTGTAGCACAGGACAGAAGCAGGGACCAAAAGCAATCTCCCACAGCAATTGAGCTCAGTGGCAAAAACTCCAGGTAGAACAGCCACGCAGTCCCCAGAATCTTAGCTCTTCAGTGCATTCAAGTATTAAATTAGTTCCACCTATAAAGGCAGTGGTCACTGGTGAACAGGTTCAGCAAATGAAGCTGTTCTGATGCAAATAATTCAGCCAACTGGCTACTTCTTCATGAGAAAATACCTCATTTTAGCAAATTGCACCATTACCACAGTGTCTTTCTTACCCTAATAATAAATAACCTAGAAAAGAGTCCTCATTTCAGGTCTCTTTAGATTGAGAAATACCAGTCACTGACTCAGCTCCTGAACTATTTTGGGTGCTTTTTCAGCAACAGCAAACCAACATCCAAAAATCACCGCGTTTCAATGATCCTTACTCAGCTCCGCTGCAGCGACAACCAGACTATGAAATAAAAGCTCTAGACACACTTATTAGCACATACATTATACTTACTACACTTGCAAAGGACTTAAACTTACCTAAAACTGTCAACTTGTGCTTTTTGTGTCATTGTGCATTCTGCTGCGCGAGATTATATACAGTTGGGCAGCGTCAGACATGCAACATCAATTCTAAATAAACAGGAGGTCACAAAGCTCACATTCTCAAAGCCATTACAGAAATTGCAGGCTTCATCCAATCTCAAATCCCAGTGCTCACTTAAAAGCTCTAACCATATAATTAAATGTGGGTCAGCTTAAAAGTGGACAATTCTTTTCAGGCTTTACACAATGCTCTTCAGCAAAGCCCTCAGCAATTCAGTTCTTTTATCTTGGAGGGCTGACAGATCGTTGTCAAAACCAGGGTCTTCCCAGTAAAAAGTTTTAACGCAGAGAAAAAGGTACGACGGTGTAGGAGGAGATGCTTAAAAGAGAATAAATCTCTGGCTGGCTTTCTTCAAAGCTGGAATTCTTCCCTTGTCTGAGCCATAGTGAGGACAAGTTTAACCCAGGGTAACTCTTCTGTAGTCTAATGGCCTTACACCAAGGAGTATTTTGACCCAATCTGTCTGAGACATGCCTGGAAAAATAACCTCCTCTTTTCCTCACGGTCCTGCAGCACAGAGGGAAATCTTTCTTGTCACTCCCTCTAGCTCTCACGTCTTCGGTTTTGTCTAGAAATTCTCCCCTGGCTTCCTTCACCCCCATCAGCCATTCTTCACAAGAACAGCCCAGATTGAATTGTCCTTTGCTCCAGTGGATTTTATTCAGAGTTACACTTCTATGAGCGTTAGAAGAACCTGCCCCTGGTTTTTGGAGTCCTGCTATGGTTTCTTTTCTAATCAGAACAGAGACTACCACAATAAATCAATGGCTTGACTTGAGGCAGGTATGCTTGGACAGGTTTTCTCCTTTTACTGGGAGTTTTTAAAGCCAAGTAACACAAAATGTACTCAAATTGCATTTTGAAGAAAAACTCTACGTGGGAGATGAAGGGGTACTTGGAGACTGAAAAAGCAAAGGAGAAAAATAAACCCCTAACGTACAGGTAGAAGCAGGAAAGGAAATTTTCTCCTGTAGCTTTACAAAGCATAAACCAGCCTGTTCTTCAGCTCCAGCTTATTCTTTTTTAACTTAGATCTATTTTAATCTCAATGGAACTTGCTCACTGAGGCTTTTGTTCACTTAGCACAAGTAAAACCTACTCTATAGAATAAATGGAATCATATTCATTTGACATATTTCTACATATGAATTTAAGTATGTTTAATGCTTTTAGTCATTATATTATTCTTGAAATTGTTTCAGTGTGAAAAGAATACACATTTAAATTCCCTTTCACAGTAACCCATACTTTTTTTCTTTGAAAGATAAGGAAAAAAAGCCACGTGTTCTTAGTGTTAAGTATTCACAGAAATTCATTATCAATCTATTCTAGAAGACATCTAAGCATCTTAATCTTTTGTTGTGAAATAAATTCATGATTTAATTACTGAAGATTAAAGACTGCCTAACCTAGCTGTAATTTTTCTCAGTCAGTGAAAACCTAGCGATGTACTGCACTATTAAATTAGAGAATCCAAATCATGGCAATAACTAAGAAACATCTTTCAAACCAAAACAACAAAACCCATTTAAATTGACCCCTAAACCCCTCATATTTAGACAAATTTTCTACTTCAGGTATTTTATCACTCTGCAGTATGAAAAAGCATCTTCTACTCAATTTAGCATTCAGCTAATTAATATGACAAGAAAAAACCCTCAAAACTCCCCAAAACAATAAGGTTCGTACTGGACCATTTTAATTTCCACAAGGAAATCCCATGTAATGGCATTCTTTAAGAGATTTAGAGCCAACAGATCATACAAGATGAACGAGCGGTAACCAGGAAAAGAGTCAAGCATCATTTCTTCCCCTGCCTTTGCTCCCTCACGTATGTATTCACAGCCCCAGCTCTCCTGCCCCAAC
>JAOXNG010000052.1:36129851-36140910 GCA_028566535.1 Scolopax minor | reverse complement strand
GGTGAAACGAAGAGGAGGGGGCAGAGGCCATCAAGAGGAGCAGCTCCACAGGCCAAGCAGCCCCAGCTCCACCATCAGCCCTGCCCTGGAGAGCCCCCCGGGGACCCTCCCCCCCAGCCAGGGCCCAACTCTGTTGGGGGTTACACCCAAAAGCTGCCAGGCTTTGGCTCCAGTGATGGATCTGCTCCTCTGCCCTACGCTATTGCAAATGCTATTTCTTATTTTGAAATACCACTTATTCCAAAGAAGTCCCAAATGAGGATGAAACCACAATGTCTAATCTCAGCATTTTTGTTTTGAAAAAACATGTTAATTCTAATAGCCTGCAAGGAGTTTTCATTGCATGTAGCTCAAAATTATCCAGTTTTGTTTCATTTCATGATAATATAAAATCTCCAAAGCATTTAGATATTTGTTGGTACTGATCTAGAAATCATTTTTGAGATGCCTGAACTACTTGGTCTACATAATTGCGCATGAAGCATTAAATGAACTCTCTCTCATCCCAAGATCTATCAATGCACTTCAATTCAGCTCCCACAGAATCCACTTTAAAGTGACCAATGTTTTCCACAGAGGCAGAACAGGATCCTGGGAAACTCACATTAGCACAACCCAGGCTCTGTTGGCTGCACCAGAGCCCAACCAACACCAAACCATTTGAACAGCATATTATTGTTCTCCAATTTCTGTATTTTCAGAGAGCAGCTTGGATGTTACTTCACTTTCTTTCCTGCCTGTGCCAAACCAAAATTTTGCCCACCTCACACAAAAAAAAACCCAACCACCACATGAAACCCCAAACTAAAGCACTCAAGCCACAAACTAATTTCATCATCTTGAAGCCAGGGAAAACAAAGATGAGTGATTTTCACAGGAAGAAAAGCTAATGGATTTTGGAGCATACAGCACTTCTCTTAATGCCAAACATACAATACCTCAGATCACTGACCCATTTACTAAGACTGGTATCAAATTAAATATAAGTACAAAAATACTCTCAGTCCCAAAGCACTTTTTTTTTTTCAGGTTGATACAGCAGATTAAGCACAAATTCACTTACTCCATTATTCTATCAATATAGCAATTACTACACACAGCAGGAATTTAATAACTCTCATGATATACTCAGGCCGCTCAGACCGCTTGTTGGGTCAACTTCCATGTCACACCAATGAGATTTGGCCCTGTCACTTCCACAGGCTGGTCAGTAGGTCCTGTCCCATGCAGGGACATCAGCCCCAAACCCTGGCAAACTCACGGGGATGAGCAGCAGCAGGAGGGATCCATGCTGGATCCCTCAAACAGGTTGATCCAAGCTGATTAAAACCAGCCACAGTCTTGCCATCGCCACTTACAAGCTTTCAATCTGTTTATAAACCACATTAATTCATTTCGATTGCTTTGCAATTTAATATTTCAACATTCAATTTTTCCCAAGAAACTTCTTTGAAGATGCAACCAAGTTTCAACCACAGAAGAATTTTGAGCATTTTACAAAGCCCGGTAAAATGAGAGTTCGGTGTGGCCAAACACACCCCTGCAGTTTGTATGGCAAACTTTGCACACAAAGAAAATAGAAAAATGAACCCTTGATCCAAGAATAAGAACAGTGTTATTCAGTTCATACATGCATTTTCCCAAGCTTACCTTTTGTATTCTCTACACCAAACAGCAGAAGATATTTTTTAAAATATTTTTAAAAAATCCACAACCCTAAACCAAGTAAAAAAGCCCAACAAAAAATCCAACAACAAATCAACCCTCCCCACACAAATCAAGTTACACTTTGGAAAAAGAGATCAAAATCTATTCAATGAGCATCCACCTGGAAGTGCAGTTAATGCCAGACCACTCATGAAAATATACATCTTCAAGAGCTTAAAAGTTAGTTTTATGATCTCATTTTCAGAATAAATTTATTTCCAAAATTTGCCACTGAAACTGCTGGATGCCATTCTTCAAAAAGCAGGAGAGATTTAGAAAATTCATAGATGTTTTTATGGAGAAAAGATCACAGCCCTTTAGAACCACTGAATGTCTTCTGTGTTAAGCCATATGCAAGTTGGTCTCATTTTCATCTTCTGCAACACCCTGAGGTCTCCAAACAATCCAAAGAGTTTCAGTGTTTCTAAATAAAGTGTTTCTATATAGTCAGAAACAGTAAAAAGAAATAACTCAGAAAAATGGATTATTAACTTTCGACAAGCTAAATGCTTCATTACAGGAAAATAAATTATATCATGAGAGCAACAAACAGGATAATTTGTACCTAAATTATTTACCTACACTAAATCATTTCTGTTTATCAGCACACAAAAAAAGTTCTATAGCTAACAACTACATAAACTCAATTCAGCACTGTGGGTATGGCAAGAGTCTCTCATAGGACAAGGACCAGGAGTATGAAGACCCACCATGAGGTTTCAAACAGAAAACCTAGAGTTTTTGCTGCTGTAAATTACTGACTCTAGTGAAGAGCTTCAGCAGCTGTGCAGCAGATTCCAGTGTAATAGAACTCTACCAAATGAGACTCACTGAAATGCTAACCCATAAATGTAGATTTATCAAATCACAGCTGAAGAATTATTATTTTTATCACAGGGTACTAGCAACAGCGATTACACTGATGCTTGATCTTGAAATAGACACCTCTGCTATAAGTACATGCCAATCCTGCTTTTATTTTCTGGTCTCGCTGAACGTATTTTTCCCTCTGTGTATGTCTCCTGTTCTCAGCAGGTTATTTCCTCTCAAGTAGACCTTTGAAGTCTCCAGTAGCCCTGAAATACTGATCTGCTTGGTTTTGCCATTACAACATAAGCAACTCTCATCTTATTTACTAGGGAGCTTACTGCAATACGCTTTATTTCTTCTGGAAATCTCATTCTTTTAATTTTTCATTTTTAACCTACAAGTAGGATTAGAATGCTGAAACAATAGTATAGAAAGCATTCATGCAGCTACAGAAAGACACTGCCTGAAAAACAGCAGTGCAAGACAGCCAGCAACTGCTGCAAGAATTCTGTCGCCGCTCGCTCTGCTTGTGAACGTGGCATTAATTAAAACAACATATTAAGGCTGCTCCAGAGAATCAGTTAATTGATTATAGATATCCTTCCAGAATGAGCTTTAGAGGTTATATTACATTTCATAGTAATGACTGGAAAATTTTAAGGTGCCTATGTGACAAAAATATGCATATATATGTATATATGCATAGGAAAACCTTCCTAAATGCATTATTGTATCTGCTGTTGATAACACAGGAGCCACGTGGACTGTAAAAGGTAAAATAATGGAAATCCACATGCAAGTCGTGTTCCTCTTTATGCAATTCTGAAAGGTACGTCATTAGTGTCTCCATTCCATATCCATCATCCTCTATAAACACTTAAAATACACATACATAATCAGTAATAATTTGTGGAAATTCTGAAGTAACCCTCCTGAGTGCATCTTTCTTCCATAACTATGTCTTCGGGCCATGATAATCAGCAAGAGAAGTAGAGACCACATTGAAGAGCTTTCACCTTGAAGCTGATCAGTATTCTTCCACTCTCCATGGGCCTGCATCACCCCGCGCTGGCAGAGCAACCGTCACGCACCTCTCCAGAATGCAGAGCAGACAACCCTACCACCACCAAGCAAACCTTCTCAAGAGCTATCAAAGAGCAGAGGACACTGTTGACTTATTTTGTCCTCCTTGTTTCCCTGAGAGGTTGCCCTGAGACCATACTCATGCAATTCTTCCACTCTACAGCCAGTATTGTTGAGGGGGAAAAGAAAATAAACAACTGCACAGTAATTTATAAGAAATCACTCATGAAGCCATCAATTTAGTCTTCATTACAATCTTTTACTACAAAGATTTTTATAGTATGACAGAAGTCTTACTGGGTATAAAGATTTGCCTGAGGGCTGAATGTAATCAGAGATGGGACAGAATAAACACAACTAGTTTGTTAGGACTGCTACACAGAAACATATGAGAAACTGTTAATAATGGTGAAACTCGTGGGAAAAGATGGATTTTTCAGACTAGCTCTTCTCAGAAAGTCAAGACCTTGCCACATTCAATACGTTTTTCACAGTGATATTCTCAATGATTTGAGGAAGACATCTGGTTTAGCCTACAGAAAGTTTTTATTCCCCAACACCTGCTTCTTGCAAGGTCCAGTGGAATTGAGTTCAGTTAATCAGGGAGACTGAAGGATGAGCAAATGGTTTGAAACTGCAAAATTGACTTTCCTTATTCTTTAAGAATACTTCTCAAAAACCCCTCAGAAACAGCAATGGAGGGATAGAGCAACATGGAAAATCAAAAGCACTAGTGCTTTTGTGGAACAAGAGCATTTCTCTTTCCTTCTCCAAGAGTGATGTTCCCTCACAACCAGGTAAAACCAGTGAGGAACACAAAACTTTCTGGTTGACAGATTCTAGCTTGGTCCAAAGCAGCATGTTACTGTCCTGCCTGATGCCTGAGGGCCTACAGTCTTGTGGTAGATAACACTATTCTCATGTCTTGTTTTTTTTAACCTGCCAAATGAAATAAAACATTCATTTTGTAGTCTGTACTGTATTTGTAGCATGAACTGTCTGCTTATATGGACTAAAGGGATCTAAACCCAAGGAATTACAGGCACGTACCAGGTCACAGTGAATCCTGGTATGTACAAATACCTGGCAAATGCCATTTGTTGTTACAAAGTAATTGGGTCATGGATTTATCCATTTCAAGTAAAAGCAAAATTACTACACTTACTGATAAGGACAAATATCAAGGATTTGGCTAGATAGATGGCCACCAAAAGGGAAGGTCTGTTTCCTCCATCCCTCATGGCATCGTCCCTTCCCAACATCCCAGTTAAACCCTTTGCCCCACATCAGCACTCCTGCTCACAGCACTCTTAACTGACCTAATTGCATTCATTAACCCAGCAAATGACTATTTCTTGGGAAACTGTCCCAGTGTGGGGGAGGAAGCACCTGAGGTGAACTAGCGCAGCGAGGGACGCTATAGGAGACATGTCTATAGCACAGGGGGGTGAAAATGCACTCCTGGAGCATCTCTCAGCCAGACTGAACCCAAACATCAGTGCTCATTCTTCCAAATGAACTAACATGTCATTTTCAACTAATTTTAGTTCTCCAGAAACTAGGTAACTAGTCTTTTGACAATGCATAGCATGGGATGCAAGCTTGGACGAGGCTGAAAGCAATCAAAGGAAACAGAAGAATGGAAAATACTCTTTATCAGTAGAACACAGAGAAGAGAAGAAAACCAAACCTGATGGACTCGAGAGGGAGCATGCCTGAGCAAGCCTTCTTTAGCCTCACCTCTTTCACTCACACAAAGATGAGAGTTCCTATTAGTTTTTCTATCCTGATACACTGCTGCCTCAGAGGGCCAGAAACCCAGCACCGGCTGCAGGTGTGTGGGATAAACTGATGGCTAAAACACATTCTGCAGCGTGCTGGAGACTGAGAACTGAGGAACTCATTGCCAAACAAGCCTGGGTCTCGAACCTGAAGTGTTAATTACAGCATGGCAGCTATTTATTTCTTTTAGAAGCCCCTTGGTGTGTACACAGGCTCACCTGTAGACCCCCATGTCTGGGGACAGGCAGAGGTTGCATCCTTCATTGCATTCATCTCTTTCCTATCTGCCTCCAGTTTTGCTCAGCTTCCCCCCTCCCCAACTCATTTTATTGCCATGGAGCGAGCATTTCTTGGAAAACATCATCTTATTCCTATCTGTCAGCCTCGACTGCCTTCTGCTGAAGACATATGGAGAGCATTCTTTCTCCTTGAGGGGTGACCAAGCAGACAAGGCCTCGAGTGTGAACCCTCCGCAGCAAAAAAATGCTGGGAATTGCACGGCTCTGGAGAGCAGAAGTGGATAGAATTGCCACAGCACAGACAAAAACATTTCCCACTGCTGATCCAAACAATGTTTACTGAAGCTGATGATTGATACTGCTCCTTAAATTTATTTATTTTTTTTTTTAATCATCAATTTTTGCTAATGAAGTTGGCCTGTGGGACTGGTGAAAGGACAGCTGCTCGGGGCAGTTGACTTCCAATTTGCAGTCGGAACATGTCTCCTTCGGGTATGCAACCACAGATATCCAAAGTTCAAGAATTCTGCTGCTTTGCCAGCAAACTGATCCAGCCAACTGCTAATCTGTTCTTCAAGATACCATGGTCACATAAGATAACATTCAGAATTCCATTAACCTAGAAGATTTCAACCACTTTTTCCTTCCACCTCACAAATAAAAGTAAATGAGATCAAGTTTTTCCTCGCATATTATTCTCACCACATTTGTCGTGTTTCAGGTCTATTTCTTGTCTGAATCATTAAAGTGCCTTGATGCACAACGGATTAAGTACTTAAATAAATAGTTCACTTTTCCTCTAAATTGCAAAAGTGATTTCAATTTTTTAAGCTGTTCACAGAAAATATTTTTAAAAGGTAAACATCCTATTCATTGTGCAAATACAGAATATATTTTCATGGGCCAACTTTCCTAAAAATGTCTATAAGTATCTGTAGTAAAAGACAAAAGTTGTAAAAAAAAAAAAAAATTTTTTTTTCCTTTTTCTAATCTTGTTTTTAAAGACAGAATAACTGTTCCAGATTCAACGGACACAAGCTTGAACTACTAAGATCCAGACTGGCAAGTCAGCCAGGTATTTTCAGTGACCCCACGGCAGAAGAGGTTGATGAAGAGTGAAAATCCCTGCCTGCTCGGACTGGAAACACTCCTGGGAGAAGAGAGGAGCAGCTCTAACCCTTAGTTCTGCTGCTGCCCAGAACGAGGAGCAGGGGAGCAGGCTGCCTCACTCCTAACGCTCTAATAACAGCACTTCTCTAGCAGAGCCTGTCTTTAGGAACAATACAGAAATATTTGTTTAGATGCTGTTTATTTCAGTATGAAAGATGCTGGCCAAACATTTCCCTTATGTTATTTTTATGCCCCAGGGCAGTCTCAGATGGGGATTGATGTCATTTGCTTGAAATATTTGCTGTAAAAGAAAAGATGCTTATTTTTCAGCCAGGAAATCCAGCATGAAAATAGAGAGAAGCTGAACTTCGCACTTTCTCCTGTGGCCCACACATCCCACTCTGACTCCATGTCACATCTGGCTTTGCCCTGCAGCCTTGCCACAACTTACAGAGTCACATACATAATTCCTGACGTGTCTGGAGCCTAAGTCCAAAGCCTATCACTCCAGGCTCCCTACGGAGCTCAACGCATGGGAGATACTGAACAAACATTTCTTTCCACTGTCTCCACAGAGGGAGTGGACTCCTAATTTGGGAGGCTTATGTACATGCTTCAGGTTACACAGAATTAAATCCATGAAGTCAGCCCAAATCAAGTTTTACATAAGTCAGATTTAGACCCACTATAGCCACAAAGGGACCTCTCTGACACAGTTACAATAAATCTCTGCATAAATCTATAAGAACAGTCAATAGGAATCATTGGATAAAGACCTAATTCCCTCTTTTATAATCCTGACTAGAGTTAAATCTCCTGTTCAAACTTACCCTCTATTGCTCTGCATTTCCCAACTAATTGTATTATGCCTGATGAAAGTATCTAAGTTCCTGTCCCCTCCGGGGAGGGTCCCCACCTCCTCGCAGTGGGCACAAGAAGTCCTGGTACATTCCAAGACAGGGCTTCCTTTTGGGCCAGGCTCCAAATCAGAAGGATGCTTTCACATGACAGGCTCCATACACTGACAAGCGCTTTGTATTTCCAAATAAAGAACACAGAAATGCATCTTATAATGCAGGAATTATAGGTACAGTTCAAGCCTCATAATTACATCTGCATCTGCTCAGTGGTGTTTGCCAACAGTGTATTGTAAATAGTGCATCCCTGACTCTAGCAGTCACTTCCACAGTAAAAGTACCTTCGTGCTCTGGGTTGTCCTCGTTAGCCAAACCACAGATAGGAACAATTCTTCACCACTTTCTCCAAATATATGTTAAAAATCCATTACAATGCAAATCCTCACCCATTTGAAGATTTGAACTTTTAAATGCAGCATCAGTAGCCTACACCCACAAATTTCATTTTAGAAATACCACCAAAAAACCCCAAAGTAGTATTTGTAAGTGTTAATATTGAGACAGAACCCCTAGAATCAAGGGATGATTCCCTGATAACCTGAGTAAGGAGTTGTCCGTATTGTAGGAAGAAAACTCTAGGAGGAGAATGCAATGTAGATTTGTAAAAGTGCCATAAAAGAATTTAAAGTATGTTTCAGGTAATAGAACATGAACACTGACTAGGGAGAAAAGTCTTTGGCTTGTGAAATTAGGCAGTGATGTTAGGTGCCTCACAGCACATTTTATGTATGTTTCTACATTTCCCCTCAGAAATCTCTTAATCCAGGTGTAGCTGGTACCTTTAGTGGCATCTATAGATCTTCCCCATTTTAATTTGGCAAACATTTCTAAAGTAATTCAGGGCCATTTTTCTCCCTCTCTAAAACATTAGCTAGGAAAACAAATGCTCGTATAATAACCTCCATCATACTACACAAAAAACCTGAGGAATTCAATGTGATGGGGACTCTGAGGCATGCAGGGTTGCCTCTCATGCAACTGCCTAGAGAGGAGGGACAGGCTATATAATACACTTTCAACATAAAGTAGTGGTAAGGATACTCCTCACAAAACCAATTCAGTATTTATTTTTCTCATAACACTCCTCAAGGCAAATGATGGATTTTACTTGCTAGTTTTAATAACTTTTTCTTACATGGAAACATTTCCATTACTTCCCAAGTATGCTACTTTTTAATTTGTCTTTGCTAGCAAATGGGCAACCTGGAAATACAGAGGTCTTCTGTAGGAGTATCAGCAGTACAGCAGAGAGCCTGCAACTTGGTAAGAAGAAATGAATTCAATCAGGTGCATATTGTGGTCTAATAGAAACCAATCACTACCTGGTAAATCAGCATGAAAAAACCAAAAAGGTTACAGAACCTAAACAGAACATGGAAATACAGAGTTATCCTAAAGAACTTAAGGGCACTGAAGCAGAACTAGATTATTGGGGATGCAGAGGGAAAAACCCCACCTACCCTGGAATATCTGCAGAGGGCATTTTACAGTTTCTGCCAAAAATGGAACACAGCCAGACATGCAAAGGAGCACACTGATGGAACAAGGGATCCTCACAAAGGCAGCTCCAAGAAAATTTCTTCAGTGAATTTCTGTATTATATACAGTATTTCTATGTTGTTTCTTCTTATTAAAAAGAAAGAACCCAAACAAAGCAGCAATTTGCCCTTAACCCTTTCAAGCCATTAGCGTGTCCTTGGAATACAGTTTTGCTCTGCATAATACCAGCAGGTCATAGTGATGCTGTGCAGGGACCTTTCTCTTATTTCCCCTTCTCTGCTAATTAGACTATTTTTTTAAAGCACTTACCAAAATTAATGAAAAGACAAGACAAGACACTGACCATAGAGCAATTAAGTCTGTACTGAAAATGCATCTACTGTAGCACAGTTGGCAGTGCTGCACACTGCTGACAAGAGATGTGTTCCTTTGCTGGAACTGTACCCAAAACACAAGGAAAAGGTGATTTAGTGTCTCAGAGCCCTGAGCCAATTGCAATACATGGGTTCAGAGAGCTCCGAAAATTTGAGATTTTTTTTTTTTAGAGGTCACAATCACATTCATACAACACAGCACAGCTTTTGTTTAACTTTACCTGTATGTTTTATGGCTGACAAACAAGGTATCTAAAAGTCACTTGTGTAACCATAAATTGCAGCCAATATGGCAATTCCCCCAACATCAGACAGGTTTCATTAAATCTAGAGGTTTTCTGTAAAACACATAGTGGAAACGATGATGTTCTAGAGTTTGTTTTTTTTTAATGCATAACAGACCAAGTACATTGAACCACATTAATTATTCTACAAGCTGTACAGAAATATCAAAGAGGCATTTTTATGAGATATAGTTATTATTAAAACATAACCATATGCATATTAATTACAACTGTTCATTAGAGGGCATCGAAAATATTTTTGCTCCAGACCGTGAAACAATTATCCTGGGGAAACACACCATTGTTCTTCTGCTCTGCTCTGCCCCGTGCAGGGGCTCCAGGTTTTGCTGTCAGAGGAGAGGGCTATTTTCTCCACTGGATTGGCATCACCAGGGCGGGTGAGGTGAGTCCCTAAGAGCAGTGTCTGGGGGCTGCTGCCACGACACACAACCCGCCCTGGGCTAGTTCAGCCCCGAGCCATTCAGGGGCTGGAGAGGGAGTTTAGTGTGCCAGGGAGAAGAAAGCAAGCTTGCAGAAAGAGATTGATTTCAATAAATGATAAACTCACACTCAGTAAGTGCCTAACACTTCTAAATCAATTAGAGCAGGGCAGAGATGGAACGATACATCATGTCTGCTAGCAAAGACTTCGAAACTATTATTTTCAAAGACTTAATTTCCTTTTTTGATATACTTGGAATAATATTTGCTTCCTCGAGACTAAAACGTTCAAGTCTAGGGGCAGGAACATTAAGTCACATGAATATTTTTGACAATTTTCATTGAGACTATTTCTGTGAATGCAAACAAACTTTAAAAGTACTCGGGCTGTGAGAAAGGTGTGCTCATCTTCTTCCTGGTTTGTGGTTTGTATATTCTGGTTGCATTTAGAAGAGAAACAGAAAGTTTCCCCAAGACTGGGTACTAGATTCAGAATGTCACAAATCAAAGGGTGACATGACATTCCCTAGATCCAAACAATTTCAACTTTCCAAAGATGTCCCCTGTTCTTACAGAGGCCGAGCACTGCAGAGCCCAGCAGGGAAGGGGACAGAGGGGACAGAGACACCTCCTGCCCCTGTTGGGAGAGGATAGAGGGCAGGCAGACCTATAGCCCAGCTCCAGGGGGTGAAACTGGGGGGAGAGGGGCTGCTCCATGGCCACCCTCAGGTCCACAAAGTCCCCTGACCAAGCCCAGGATGGGGTGCTAAGTTTCTGTCCTGTTGGTATTGTTCAAAACTCATTTAATGAAA
>JAOXNG010000052.1:36104950-36115970 GCA_028566535.1 Scolopax minor | reverse complement strand
CGTGGATATTTATCTGCTGCTTCTCTCTCCCCTGGAAGCAGAGTGATTTAATGTGCTTTGCTTGGTAAGTCACCCTCCAGCAAAATAAATTTGATTTCTGCTGCAATCAAAAGAATTTAAACAAAATCACCTATCAGCACTCCCAAGGTTCACTTATCCAGACATCTATTGCAGGCTTTACTTTCATTACAGAGAAATTAAACAAGGTTTGTTTGAGGTGATCTTCACGATTCTCTCTGGATAGGTGTGAAGACTAGGCTTAGGTGGCCACATCTTTCACACACATTGTATTTCCTGAGCCCGTGGTTCTGTGCAGCTCCCTGGGAATGAGTCACTTCCCCAGGTACCCTCCTTTGCATCTCTGTCTTCTAAACACAAAGGGCTGGCAAGGAAAGGAAAACCAGGGGACATCCTGTGTCCCGGCCACCCTCCTGCCCTGCACATACCAGTCAGGAAGTTCCAAGCACATCGCTCTCCAAGTAAAGAAGGAAAAAGAAAGACAATGTGCTATGAAGCCAAATTAGCTTTTAAAAGACCTGTTTTAATTCTAAGCCTGTGGTTGAAGTTTTAAATAACTGCTCCAGCAAATCTGCAGGCCCAGCCTTGGTGATCACTCAGCAGCAGCGTGGAATCACAGAGGTGCTAGACGTTCTTCATTTCCCTCTCCTTGTAGTAAGGCTCACTGCTTCATGCATCACATATAGTGCATGAAAATCATTGCAAAACACACCATTTTGCTCAACAAAATAAGTTTTTAACCATCCTGCTCTTTACATGATATTCAAACCATCAAAAGTAACCTCCAGCTACTTAGTTTTGTAACATCATCTCTTAAAGAATGAAACCTGAATATTTTCCATGAAGGAAAAACTGCAAATCATATTTCTTAATTCAGACACACCAGATCTGCACACCTATTCATCCAGTGTAACCGTGTCATGTGGCCATGATTTTTCACTAGTTGTTAGTAAAGGAAATTGTCCGGAATTGGATGCACAGAAGAGGTCATGACTACCTTTTTCCATCAATATGCTACTGCAATAATTATTCCACTTTATTTCCATAGATTATTTTAAGCAGCATTTCAAATAAATTTTAGACAAATGTTGCAAATCTTGTCTCACATTTGAAAATGTACAACTTTCAAAACTGCCTAACCTTAGCAACTCCTGTCTGTTCTATTTTGTAGAACACATCTACCAAAGTTCGGGATCTCTCCTTCGAAGAGAGGCACCATATTGGAAAAATAAAGTCACTGACTTGATTCCAAATGGAGTGTTTGAGAATCAGGCTTCCATTGCCCAGGAATTCAATACCAGCCAAATAATTTTCCCCACCTCTCAAACATCTCCTATTCCATCTCGCTGTAACAATGAAATAAGGATGTACCTGACATGTTCCACAAGAATTCTGCATCTGTTTTCATATAATATTTTACCCCCAATTTGGGTTACAATTTAGCTTAATTGTGCCAAATTATCAGCAGGCCATCTTCTGCTTGAAATCTTTTTTCTCTCTCTACTGTCATTTTTACAGGCAGCTCAGCAGATAATTTTATGCTACTGCAGTCACACAAGGCAGATTCTAATATTGATCTGAATTTTCTCCTTGAATATGATTTGCATTCTTAGCCTGATCTATTTTTTTTTTCTTCTCATAGAACATGACTTACATTCTTATGTCTGGCTGCTTCATTTTAAAGCCATCTTGAAAAAGTCTCCTTCTAATCATCCTTCTAAATTCATATGGGAATAACTCTTCCTACCGATGCTTAGGAGAGGAAAATCTCAAATAAATTGACGCTATTCTTGCAGGCTATAATGACTGGAAACTGTATTTGTTGATGGAAATTAGAGACTTTTTTATAGCTTACTAATAATCTAGCTCTGGGACAGCTAATTACTAGTGATTGTCATGTCTGAATACTGAGGAAGTGCATTCAATCTTCCGGCTGGTCTAAATAGGAAAAAAAATAGCAAGATCAGCCAAAGACCATCCTTGTGGCATAGTAGTCTCCAGTATAAAAACTTATTTTGCATAAAGCAGGAGAGATACATTATCCTCACATTAAACATAGGTAGGTTGGGGAAAATTAATTTCCCCATAACCATAGCCATTTCTTCTTGCCTCCCCGTCCATTGTGCATGGGTGGGAGGGGGCAGAGTCGTTCCAGTATGAACATGGCCCCACTCTTTGTGGGCTGCTGGACACCTTCTGGACTTGACTTAAGGCTACCTCCTCTTTCATGAGACAGAATTGCACCATTCAGCTGACATGGCATCTGACTATCAAAATGAAGGGGTACCTAATAAAAGCAAAGTGCTTAAGTTGTTTTTCCTAAGTTCATTCACTTTGTTATATCGGTTTCCAAAAGCATTTATTTTAAAAAGCAGAGATGTAAACCCGAAAGAGGGGAGATTTTGATTAGACACTGGGAAGAAGCTCTTTGCTGTGAGAGTGGCAAGGCCCTGTGACTTCCCAGGCCTTGTACCTGCCCAAACAGAGCTGAAGCCCAAAGTTAACAGCTTGGTGACCTTACACTCCGCACACAGAAGAGACATAGAAACCTTTACAGGCTGATTCAGAAGAGACACAAATCACTCTCCAGAGAGACCTAACTCCCTTCTGGAGGCTGCTGTCTCATCACTGACTGTACAGAGAATGGGAGATGATCAGCCTCCAAATGCGGGCAGTTCCCAGGGACCAATCTCTATCTGGGCATTCTTGGCCCTTGCCAAATTGGGCCTTTTAATCTCCATCCTATTTTACATCATCCCATGTCAATATGCTCAGAGGTTTTATATACATAAATTCATATTATGTTGTTCTGATTATTAATCTACTTCTTTATTACTGTTATGCTTCTAGCCCTGTATTCTTGCTCACTGAAGTCTTCCTGTTCCTTTCCGTTCTTCCAGAGCAGCTTCTTGGTGTTCTTTAAGCTGAGGAGGCCCATTAGTCTGTGCTTTTGTTTCCTGATTTGTGCTACCTCTTAGTGGATGGAAGTCATATAGGTTTTTAAAATTTTATTTTATATTTTGAGATTTGAGATGCTGGCTTTCCTTGTTATTTTAAAGTGTTAAGTAATTACTCTCCTCTTATAGCTATCAAAACACCATTAATGGGCTGATTTGCTACAGAGGTCAGTCCTTTGAACAGTGCAGTACAATCAGGGGAACAGAAATAAGGTAAGCCAGTTACCCTGATTTCTCAGTCTAAAGAAACTGCCTATTACTGAGAAGTCTTAATCAGATTAGCAGAGGGACCTAATCCTCTGAAATACTGATTGTTCCTCAATACTTCTTTATACTCCATGCTGTCCCATTAGTGTCTTTCACATTCAGCATCCTCCTTTGTCCAGTAACACCCTCAAGTAACCCCATTCTTCCCTGTCTCCTGTATCATATCAATGAAAATATTACAGAACAGGGCAGAACAGGAACCTAAATATGCACTATTATTAATTTGTTATTAATATAAATTTAATGTCATCCAAAGTTATATTTTTATTTGTGCCTGTATCATGTAAGTATTTGTTATTTGGCACTGGTGTGAAAGATTCATTTATCAACAGCTTTTATCAGCTATTTCAGTTCCTTCACGCGTCTTTGGAAGACGCCTGTGCTTTCTTCAGCTAAGATTTTTGTTCATGAGTAAATTAATATATATCTGCATTAGTGGCACACCATGGCTTTGCCAGGAATTAAAATGTCCAAAGCCTTATGGCACTTCTGAAACCATCACTGACACCGAAGCAACAGATTTGACACTTGAGATTATAATTGCACGAGAGAAAAAACATAACCCTTTTCAAGAGTAGCATCACGTAGGAATAATTTCAGAAACAGCTCTTAATTTTATATGATGCATGATATGCTTATGGATGGAAGACAGGTCTAAGGTCCCAAAAACTAAATACTCATTTCAAGTGCTCAAAAGCCTGTTCCGCTACAGGTGGTGGGCTGGATATAAGCGTCTATGCATTATACAACATGACTATATTAGCAGCCCAAGGGCAGACTAGAAACTGTCAGTTGAAGGAGTGAATTCTCTTCTTAAGACAAATATGTAAATGCTGTTAATACTGGGAATCTCTCAAATACACCCCAAGAAAAAGGGTTTTACTGGAGAAGGAGGGTGTGAGAGACAAGGCATGGGGTTATCTGTTAAATATGCAGTGATAGTTTTGTTCTTGCAAAAAGAGAGAAGAGAAAAGTTAGGAATTACTAGATTAGAAGATGTTTAACAACCTTCAAAGTAGGCAAGAAGAGAGTACGGAGAGGATGCCTTCAGTATGAAAAATAAATGAGGCTTGACACATGAAGTGGTTGAGACACTGAAAGACAACCTATCTTAATTTGGAAAAAGCTATGAACACAGGGTATATTCCCTAAAATTTGCTTGATTCTGCTCCAATGGCTGCAAATGTACTTCTGGGAGGTGGTTAGATCTGTCACCCTTCCTTACCTTCTCCACGCAGAGCCTGCCTGTTTGCACACACCCATCACAGCGCAGCTCCTCCCGCTTCTGTTCCTGAACTGCCCCCGTGTGAGCGCAGCCTGGGGACGAGAGGATATTGCACAGGGCTATCAGTTCAGCTGAGGGCAACCAGGGACTCTGGATGGGCTTCTAGGGCCAGGGAAAGACAGACAAAGGCAAAGAAACACCTGCCTTTGGATCTGGCGGAGCTTTTCTAAAACCTCCAGGGGTGGAAAGGAGGTTGAGGGAGCTCAAGGCTGAACCGAAACCCTCGCTAATCAACGCCTTAAAAATACACAAGGCACGGCAGAGGTAGGCACAGAGAATGCAAAGAAATATTCAAATGTTCTCCAAACAAGCCCCATAATCATGAATACAGAGCAACAGAGAATTTCATATTTAGACTTATTCAACTTTTCTGAGTCACAAATTAGCACTTTTAAGAGCTTATCTTTTTCCCAATTGACTTTAATCAAGTGTTTCAGAAGCTGGAAAATGTTTTAAGTGAATAGAGCTCTTAAGCAGAGAGCCCAGGGAACAGAATAGCAGCTATTTTGTACTCTCTTTCAATGTTTTTGATTTGCTTTTTTTCTTTGTTGTTGCATTTTTATGGTTTTCAACACAAGTGAAGCACCACAGCTGTAGGTTTCACAAATGAAAAGAGAGACACAGGCAGAAAGAGACCCTTGCGGGGACAAGCTTGAGCAAAAATTTAGAATAATTTTCTTGACAGTGTCAAGCTGATGATCTTTTAAGTTCCCTTTGCTATGATCTCTAATGCACTTCATGTAGACAAGAGACTGATACTCTCCCAATGACAGAACACCTGTGTTTTCCAAAATACTCTATGAAAACACACTTTTTTACATAATATCTCAGTTTAAAAAAAAATCAGCACACTTTATAATCATGTCTTAAAAGGGCCTTAGCCAAATGAACTATGAACTCAGGCAACCCTACCTAAATTTTAAGGCAAATTGTCTTGGAAAATTTGATTAAAGTCTCCCATAAAAAAAACAGATAAATGGACAATTAGGAGGCCAATCATGGAGAACATTGCACCACAGCAGGCTCATGAAGGATTGGTAATATGTAAAGGTGGAGTCTGTCACTGAAGCTAAAAGGAACCATGAATTTAGGATGTGACGTGACTTCTCCACGATCCTCTGCAAACACCCAAACCAAACCCCCTCTTTGCTTGGATGCCATTTTGGCTGGCCAAATTCTTCAGGATTTTGCCTCAATCTGTCTCCCACAAAAGCAAGAAAATTTAGCAATCTGCTGACATCACAGTTCCACTCCCTTGTATGCCACGTGAGCATCGCCAGGAAACAACTCGAAAAAATAAGGAACTAGTAGTGAAAAAACATTACTATTACAAAACAACTGTGTCTTCTAAAACCTTACCTGTAAAACTACTTTTCAAAGGTTACTTTCTCAAAAAATATGATGTCTTTCATTAACTTAGGGGAATAAAAGTAGGCACGGAGCTGACAAGACTAATGACAAGGCAGTTCAAGGCAGGCAGAGTGCCCAACAGAGACTGGGGTATCAGAGTTCCACCACCGACTTGAGAAATGGCTTTTGAAGTCGTTATGATTTAACAATTAATAGGAAGATTTGTTTGATAGCTAGATGCTGCCAGATAAAAAAGACATTCGGTTCCAATTACCCATTATTTTGGCTGTAACAGATTAACAGCATACTTTGAAGCATTTTTATATCCAAACCTCTATAATTGAAAGTGAAAAAATTCAATTCACCAACTTCCCTACATTTAAAAAAGAATACTGAGTTCTCTTTTAATAACAAATGTGCAAATAATCAGGACATCAAGAACTGAAAGGATAAAAGATACAAGTCAAAACCTAGGAATCAGCGATGATCATTTTCTATTTTATCAATTTTAATACTTACACAATATTTCTATGATGGTTTTCAAATATTTTATAGTGCCTGCATTGGTATATATTGAACTAGACAGTAAATGTTCATCCCACTGAAGTGAGTGGCAAAAATCTTCTTCTTTTTCATGCTTATTCTTTAGTAATTGGGTCTCTTGATCCTGACCCTGTTAATTGTTAACAGCAAAGGGATTGAGAGACCTGGGACTGTGTCTGATCTGAGTTACAGATACTGAATGTGCTCTGAATATTTCATTATAAGACTTAATTCTGCACCAAGAGACAACTTGAAATAGCTATTATTTTTCTTACCTCCACTTCCAATTGCATGTTTAATGCTTCTCTCACTCCTTTCTCCAAAAATGCCTCAAATTCACCCCACCTTAGTTTTGAAACTTTTCCAGAAAATTTAGAAGGGACTGGATATTTCTATTGCTCATTTCTCTTAAATGCAATTATTAAACTAGTTTTTAAAAATTATGAAGCTTTTAATATTACAATAATTGATGTATTTGATGTTTCTACTATGTGCTCTGTATATTTCATGACATATTTTTCTGGTTTACAGCTTTTATTTTCCAAGACCATCTCTAACGTTTTTATTTAAAAAGTAGTTTTGTTGGCTGATTATAGAGCTAACCTTAATCAACTTTTATTCTAGTTCAACTAGTGAAAATCAAATTTCCATGGCTCTCAGCAGAAGCTGTGAATTCTTTTTCCCCATACAGACCTTGAGAATTACTTTAGTGAATGAGTACGTGCTTTTGAGGAGAAAGAATATAATCTGTGTATTTGTAGTGGATGTTTTTTCATAAACATACTAAATATTTGGTAATACAAAATTGTGTATATATCAGTGTAGGCTGAAAATAACATCCTATCTGGCAATTAGTAGAGGATGTGCAGTCACAAACACAAATTTTTCAAAATTTGGAATGCCATTAATTGAAATACATTTTTGATTAACTTGTTATTTGTCACCTCTTTAATTACATTTATATGTTTCTGAGTCAGTCACGCCCGCTACCCACTTCCTTTGAAAGATAAAAGTTGGGGTTTTTTATAAATTTGTTTGCCTCGGGTTTGAAACCTTATAGAAAACATCAAATATTCCAACACTTGACAATAAAATCAGAAGTGGCAGTTTGGAATGTTTATTCCAAAATAATCAAAAGGATTCTTTGAAGCATACCTCAATAATTATTCAGTACCTTTTACTCTTATAAATATGTTTCTTTGCCTTATAGACGCAATGAAAAACTCTTAAAAGATATTTCAAATGAATAATTCAAACAATGACTGACAATATAATTGTTTCTATTTTTTCATGTTGGCACATTCACTTTATTCCTTCAATTTATAAATCAAGTTATCATTCCCTGTGATATTTATAAAAGTTGAATAAATAAAAGAAACTTTGTAAAGATGTCTTGTCATTTTTTATTATTTTTTTTTTTTTTATGCTGCATTTGTTAATCTGCTCCCATTATTTTAGTTCTTTAGTTGAGAGCTTCTGGTACCACTTGTATACTGTCTTTGGTGGGATTTTAGCTATACTAAGAAGACACATAAGCACTGGCAATTAAATTGCCTTATCAGTTTTCTGCAGCTTATTAAGTTGTTTTATTGTAAAGGAAGATTAGTGTCTTCAGTAGAAATGGGAAAATACCTAAGCAGGAGTCCATGGATTAAAGCTGTGATATCTTGTACAAACCCACCTCCTGAATGAATTCTTAAAGAGATAGAAGTAAATTGAAGTGGGAATGTAAGGAAATGAAATAAAATCACAAGCTGCACAAACAAGAATTAATACACTAACATGGAATTGGAAAACCTTTTAGACGCACGGAAGAATCTCTTAGGGAATGAACTAGGTATTTTGTAAAGCAAAACAGTCTTATAAAAAAAAAATCTTAAAAAATCCATGAAAAACAGGACAGTGATAAAGCTACAAAGAGAGATTACAAACTCATCAAGAATAAAAATCTGATATAAGCAGATATAAGAAGGAAACAAACAACAGAAGCAGAGGAGCAGCTGGGAAGATGGGAAAGGAGACCAAGAGGCAGAGTTATGGCTTGCAAGGACAGAGAGGACTTTGAAGTTACGAGCTTGGCAGCGGCAGAGAAGCAGCATCTCATCTAAGAAAGGAAATAGGGACGGAGGTGCTTTCATGTCAGCAAAAGCAGCCTCTCCTTTTATCCTTACTTCCCTGCACTTCATCCATGGCGACGGACCAAACCCCGCTCAGACCAAAGGGTGATTCCCAAGCTGGGGATGCAGCACAGGGAGCCCACCCGGCCGCTGCCCTGCCTGACGTTCTAGACAGAATTGCATTTGAGTCTTCAGCTGCTGGGGCTTCCCACAGCCACCCCCCAGCACAACGCCAGGCCTGAGAAATCTACTGTGTGTCTGAACAGGAACCAGCGTCACGCAAAGATGTGACATCTCCAATTCATGTCATTCAGAACATAAAACTGAGATTAATATTTGACCATTGTATTCACCAAGTGGAAATCTGAATTAGATCAATACCTAAGTCTATGAGAGAGGCTTCTGATAACAGAGTTTTTAACTTGATGGTCACAACGTTGTCACTTGCCTAAAAAAAAAGACTAACAAGTGCTTGCCAAGGTACTTTTTCTAAACAAAAGCCTCAGCTTGAAAAAAACAGAGCCTAAGAAATGCCTACCTCATTAACTGTTGGGAGGCAAAGTCATACATTATGGCTGCGAGAAAGTTGAATGAGTAATTGAGTTTAAGCAAATCAATTATGATTAAATCAGGATGAAATTTTAAAGGGAAAAAAAACCGCAAACCACTACTAAAAAAAAACTTCTCCTGGGATCAATGCCACCTTCCTCGTTTTCAACCAGGCAGTTCTGTTTAAAAATATTTTGTTCAGAACTCAGACATCTGCTTTACTATGTGTTTGTTTTGCAGGTTTGGTGGTGGAGGGACTGGCAAGGGAGGAGGTTTGCTGTTTAAAATTCTGGGCTGCCTCTGTCTTCTTTGTTTTCAAGTTATTAACTCATTTAACTGATTGGGAAAGATATTTTGAAATTTGCTAAGGTCTCACTGTAATTCCAAATAAAATTAAGTATGTGCTTAAGTACTTAATGGAATGAAAGGAACAGTCACTCCACTATTTGCTTTTTTGTTTACTGTAGACTTGTGCTGAAATCAGTTCATGGCTTTCCAAAAAAAATACACAGAGAACTTTGTTAATTCAATTAAGGAGCCGAATGCACACAATAAGGCAAGGCAAAACATCATCCACAAAATACATAACTTTTTTTGTCTTCCTTGGAGCAGCACTGCAAGGTGAAAGGACGCGCGGGCACACCCTCACTCACCTCAGTGTGCTTTGGCTTCAAAAGGGCCAGGTAGATTTTCTCTAATTTCAACATCTCAAAGTTACAGCTCCAAAGGTTTGCAAGCCTTGAATATTGCAATAAATAGCTATTTCCATGAAATTATTTTCCAACCTGTTTTCAGCTGAGACAGTATCAGCACAGAGACACCAGCACCTGATCAGGGTTGGTTTAGCTTCATGAAATCTCTACAGTCTACAGAGGATGGTGTAGCATTTATCAAGTTCAGTTTTTTATAACTTGGCAACTTGGGACACATCTCCTAGGCTCTTAATGTTTCTAGATGCTAGCTGCCAATGTTTCTGCAATGGGACATTCACCCTTTTTACCTTCAACCACACCAGGTAAACTCAAGAAGTTTAGCTTCTGCTCTTTGCCTTTCCTCCACAAGATTCAGTATTGCAAAGAGATCCTATTGGGTGAATACAATATTACTTAACTAGGATCACAGCTGACCTTCTTAGGGGAAACAAATGTGATGCCACCTCCTTGGCATTGGCTGTTGAGAGCTTTCCCTCTTCCTGAGTACAAAACCAACACCTCTGTGGGTCTCCTGCAACTGCTGAAGTACTGCTAGAGCAATCTCTCGTTACACTTGATGTCCCTTGCTAATTGCATCTCACCATGTACCTTGGCTTATCTGATCTTGTCTCTGCATGTGCATGCTGCACTTTTGTACTTGATCTTCATGGGCTGACCTACTTTTCATTTCCCCCAGGTTTCTTTCTCAGATCTGAGTTCTTTCCCTATGCTTCCTTTCTCCTGCAACACCATAGTCTGAACTGTGCCCGCAAGAAGTTGTGACTAACTCTCATTAACAACTTTTTCCCCTGCAAGATCAGTTCCCCAGGGGTCCTTGCTTGTGCATGACTGGCTGATGCTGGAGTCCCCTGATCCATACGTAGGTCTGTTGGTCTCCTCCCTCCTGCTCCTCAGCATCAGTTCAGTCATTTCCCAGCAAGTCTAACATGTCACCTTCCACATCCCTAACCAGCTCCTCCTGCAGGACTTACCATCAGAAACAGGCAGTTCTCCCATGCTTGGTGATGGAGATGTTCACCCACACACCCCCAGCTCTCTCTAGGTCCTTTGTGTCTTCTTTCCCCAGGAATGGATACCCCACATTAATTAAATGATGCTGCCAGCTGCTCAGTATAACCTCCTTTACCTGGTGCACTGTAGACCCACCCCTGTGGTAATTATCTTGGTGTTTTTTTCTTTTAACAACCAGCTGGAGACCTCGAGCAAGTCTAATCCCTCCCC
>JAOXNG010000052.1:36078690-36093620 GCA_028566535.1 Scolopax minor | reverse complement strand
CAAGACACTTTATTTTTCTGTTAGCACATGCCTGTGTCTCCAAACAGTTACATACATTGAGCTGGGCTCACCAAGTTATTTCTGGATGCCTGGAAAATTGTCCTTTGCTGAGCAAACCTACGAGCTCACCTGGAAACCAGCAGTGCAACAATACAAACCCCAACCAATACTTAAAGTCTGCTCTCTCTTTGCCTCCATAAAACATATCATATTTTTATTCTCAAAACAAAATCAATCTGTACAGCAGACACCCCCCTGCTCTACTACTGTGGGAAAATATTTCATCTGGGTGATATTTTTTTAAGATATGGGAGCATTTTTATGAGGCCCATAAATAGGCCCTGCACTATGGATTTATTTGTCAAGCAGCAATTAGAAACGGAAGCCTCTTGAAGGCTTTAATAGCTTGCAGGCGTTGCTTGCAGCCAACTGGAAGAGGGATATATGTCTATTTTAAATAGAGGTATAAATTGAAACAGACTACTAGACTGAAAGTTGATACTGAAGAATCAGCAGGACAGCAAAATAAATAAGTGACCAACTTCTTTTACATGATGAGATGTGACAAGTTTGAACAAATTACCCCCACATGGCAAGAGTAACTTTGGGATGGGGGGAGAAAAAAAAACAACCCTTCTTCTGATGAGATAGCATTTGGATCTTTGTGGCTTTTTGTCTCAGCATTTAAACAGTGGGTTTAATTGGCTGACATCTGAACTTTGAAAGAATCCTAATTCTTATGGGATGTGGAGTTTTTTTACTGTATTTCATAACCCTTCCATCATTTCATGTTTCTTATACCATTAGCCCTCTATGCTGCCAGTCTGTCAAAGTAATCTATAGATCTTTTGTCTGATACGCCAGCAGAACACTTGTATATTTTTGTTGTTCATAGTCAAAGCTTTTGTGATCATTCTGATGAGCAAAAAAGTAGTGAGGAGAGCTGTCCAAATCATTAAAATGTAGAATTAAGACAACAAAAGCTGCTCAGACTTTTAATCCATTTTTTTTCCTAATGTTTGATTTTGATCTTCATAGACAGTTGATTATAAAATGAAGCCTCTCTTTTTTATTTTTTTTTAACCTTGAAAGCAATTCAAGATGAGGAGTATGCAATTCATTACTGAATAAAATGACCTTCAGTACGAGACAGTTTGTGGGCCATATTCTCAGTTGGAAAAATACAAAATGTAGTGATGTTTGCAAAACAGATCGTGAACAGTTTTTGCTCTATATCTCCAACATATACATGTATACACATCACCAGCAATTGCAATTGCTTTGTCCAGGCAGCTGTCCAAAAAACTTACTTTTGATATCATAGTAGATATAACTGGCATCATTGCCTTCACTGATTTATAGGGGGAGTGGGAATCTGTTTTCACTCTTGCATCTCTTACCACAAATTCAGAAAGTAACAAAGTTACCCTCATTTGCTGATGTGTTATGAATGAGCATGGTTTTATGGTGAGAATAATGAGGTAAGACAAGAAAGCAACATGAAGAAGGAAGGAGAAATTGGGGTTGTTACAGACATCAACCCCGTTGTTTATGATTGTGTGTGTAAAGTTTATGGATTTACTACTTCTTTGTAATGTATTTACTCAAGGAAGCTCTGTTATAAATCATGTGTTTTCCAATAGGAACTTCAATTTTTCACCCTAATCTCCAGTTGAGTTCACTGAGGCAAGAAAGGGTCAAATGACGAGCCCAGTGTTGCATGATGAGTCATTCAATGAACCAAGAGCACTAGGATCCTCCTTGCCCCTAGCCCTTTATATCAACAGGCCACAGGGGCTTTGTATTGCTCCTTTCAGCTGCCTTTAAATCCAAAGTGTTAGCTAGAAATGTCTTCTATTAAATCTTAGCCTGGCTCAGACAGTGCAAGAAAATACAGTCCTTGTGATGATCTGTTCATATACTGGATATGTTTCTCTGTTTTTTCTGTGTCACCCTTTCTGCTGAGATTTGTTTACTGTTCTCCATAAATCAGCATTCTGATCAGATGTGGTAATGAAGTCCTATGAAAGCCAGCCAATATTTCCACAGTCATTAAGTAGTTATCTAAAGATTTCTCTCTTTTTTGGGCTTGATTCACCACTGAGTTTCTTCAGGTTTATGCTGGCGTAAGTCTAATGGGTTCAAATGCATTGCAGTAAATCAACACATGGGACTACTCCCTGAGCTGGTGTAAATCAGCGGCAGCCCCATTGATTTACTCCTAGCCAGAGGAGAGCTAATCTCATTTACACGAGGTAAGGATCCGAAGCCATCACGTTTGAAGAAGTGGGAGCGGAAAATGATAGTGTGGAGAGGACATCTATCAGTGGAATGTAAATATAACAACACAACAAGGATGGGGAGGAACTGTTTGGGGTGGTTTGATGTGAAAAGTCCAAGAGTAATGGCCGCCAGTGAGACATGAGAAGATCCACTGCATAAAGAAAAGACGCATTTTAAAGGACGGACTTAAAAGGGAATCTTTTCCTCAGAGAAAGGACAAACAGCATTTCCAGATGCTTTCCCTAGAAAGCTACAATTTAATCTGAATTTTACCTTAAGTTGAATTACCCAAGTTTAAAAGTAATCATCGATTTGTTTCATGTGGGAATCCATGACTGCAATTCTACCTTTGCAGAGGGACAGCACAAAACCACAACATTTTGCACTTGTACAGAAACACATGCCAGAAAAATAAGGAATTTTCCTTAATTCCAATAACCTATAATTTTTTTTATCATACTGAGATACAAGAAAGACACCTAATGAAAGTCCCCAGAAAGTCATTGTCACAAATGAATAATCAGCACTTCTCATGGCTTAATATTTTTTTTGCCACATTTCAGCACAAAAAGGTGGAGTATGTTCTGCGGAGCTGCCCTGTTGCAATAGGAAGAAATCTTTCCCCCTGAGAAATAAAGATAACATCAAATCTGAATTTTCTATGACACACAGTTTAACCCTTCCAGGTGACAATGTGGAGGATGATCTTCATGTCACTGAGTTCTGCTGGAAGTTCAGACTCTCTAGATTTATCTAGTCTCCGCTTATCTAAGATACACAATTTTCCTCTTTAGGAGGATGGGATTTAGAAATAGTTAATAACTGTATCTACACACAGTATTTTTCTACTATATTTTTGCTATTCTACAAACATTACTCAAAAACCTGAAGAAGCCAAGTATTGGGCAAAGTGTGGTTCTTCTGAAACTGCACAGTTCAGTGGTGAGTCAAGGGGAGGCAGAAGAACAGAAGGCAGAAGACTTGCCTTCCCAGTGCCCAGCTGGGATTTAGCCCATGAGCCACACGTTGCTGCTGGGGTGCAGGGATGGGAAGAAGGAACTTACAGTGGGGGGCCAGAAGCCACACTGGAGCCTACAGTAGCAAAGCCTGAACTATGGATTTCTACTTTTCTTCTCGTTTTTGACTTCCTATGACAATGATTGTATTTTATCCTTTGTCTCTTCAAACACTTGCAGGTCACTTGCATCTGCTTAGAGGAGACTATTTAAATAAATGCTTTAGTTGACTAGTCTATTATATTTTTGTACAGTGTCAGATGCTGTTTCTCCTATTTCTGTATTTCCTTTCTTGACAGTGATTAGTCTGAGTCATAGAAGTAGTTGAGATTTTTTTCACATTTCTATAAAGTTATCTATTCACACCTATTCTTGTATTAATAATATATTTTTACAAGCTGGCTTCATAAATATAGAAGCCATCTTCTTTGTTGTGGTTTTTTTTTTTTCTTTTGTTCTTTTGGTTTGGTTCTGTTTGGTTTTTTGTTCTTTCACAGAGAGCTCATTGCTCCTGCTTAGAAATTTCTTGCCCTTGGAGATATTTTTTGATTGCATTGAAAAGGAAGCTGTATGGAATTCGGTTTCTGATTGACCCAAAAGGCTTTTTTTTTTCCTCTTCCTGAAAACTAGCAGAGATATCTAGTCACAGCATTACTGAAAGTATCCTGTGAGATGTCAGTAGGAAGCTTTTGGAGACACAGACTTTCTGACTGTCCCGGGTACAGCTTCCACTTTGTCTCAAACTAACGAGCGCTTCGCTCTCCTTATTTAGCCATGCTTTCTGACAACACTATAATTTGAAGCTGGAATCTGAGCTATAATTTGATACATCAACTGTAAATTTTCTTGTTTTTCCCTAAGCCAGGCAGTTAATACTATTTACAGTAATGTCACTGCCTGGCATTGCGATACAGTAACACAACACTGGGCCGGGTACTTTGACATGTTTTAAATTAAAATGGAGCAGGCAGTGCTTTCCCATAATAAGTTCCACTGTAGTTAATCAGCTGCATATTGTTCCTGAAATTTAATTGTTTTAAAACCATGATGTTAATTCAGAGATTTACAGGTGAAGATTGCCAGCTGGCAAGCACTAGATGAGAAATGACATTGACCTTCAAACATGTATCTGCCTCAACCCTCTGAGAGCTCACCTTTTTCAGATAAAAAAAACCAACAAAAGACAAAAACCCCAACTCTTTACTGCGAACAGCTACAAAAATTATACAAAAATGCTTTGCTTTACTGTAGCTCCACCTGCTCTGTAGGAGCAGAGAAGAATTAAACCCAAAATGGTTGAATCTATGAACCTTCCATCTGCCACCAGACCTCCTTCTGTCCTTGGATGAAGTACACCAGAGCTACTCCTCCCTGTAGAGATACACCCTTAGCATGGTCCTGCTACTGAGGGATTGAGGGATGAGTTGCCATCAGGTTCCTTTCCACAAGCTACATTTTTCAGCTGTTGACTCTTCTTCCTGAACTGGGAAGATCTCTGTAGCCCCACCAGTGTACCTTGTGCTTCTTCAAACATTTTTTTAGTTTTTCTCAAAGATAGAAGATGCTTGGGCATGGAATTCTTTCTTCTGCAAAATCAGATAACTAGAAACGACACCTAAACTCCAGCAAAGCCAAGAACCATGGAAGTTGGTCAAAAGATGAAATGTACTCCTTTCAAGATGGTTCTGACTTCACATTACAAAATGAGACTTCTTCGGTTGGTTCCCAAAGCTAGACTAAGATGCTTTAGGCCACCTGTTGTCCCAACAGGCTGTGGCATTGCTTCTTTCCTTGATGAACATGACAGGCTTCCTGGGTACAGAACCTCACACATAGAAATGGACCATTGCTGGCCCAGACCACATGATTAACCTTGGCTTCCTCTTACATAGTCACAGAAAGTTTGGGAATTGGAGGAGGAATCTCACCTCAAATCAGATTCTGGCCATTAAAAGTATCACAAACTGGAAGCTGTGGGGTACAGACTTTCCAAACAGCCATGAAAGCCAGCATTTCTTACTTAATTTTGAGGTTTGGAGATAGAGACTTAACAGTTATTAGCATTTGGTTTGAGATTTCTAATAGTGAGTAGATTTGCCTATAGCATCAGAGCAAAAGAAAGGTATCTTTCTCAGACCAGGTGAAAACTACATGGACTATCATATCAATATAAATTAAATAAATGCATTAAGACCTGAAATTATGTGCTGCTAAATGAATAGAGTCAATTTATTTGTTTCAGTTGGAAATTACCTACCATTGCAGTATTACGTGGGAAATAATTTGTACTCAGGCAGCAGCTTCTAGAACTTACCCACATTCTGGAGTCAACAACTTGCTTTCAGATTCCCATTCTGTTCCAATCACTGTATGGTCTTAAAAATATTAATCTTTTGTTTAAATATTTGTTATTATATCATATATCATGCTGGAAGTCTAACATTCTTGAAACAGAGAGATGAAATTAGAAACATCTTGAGAAGAGCATTCTTGTTATCAATCATGTCATCTTGAACATGTTTAGAAGCTTGCTGCTGGCGCCAGGAATGGATGTTTTATTCAAAAGAATGTATTTAAAGAAAATGACAGCACTTTTCAATTCAACTTTTCTAAAACAAGAAATCTTTCAAGTCTTCCGAGCCATGTGGATTTCAACATTCCCGTGATTAAGACTATTTTCAATTATACATGCTTTTTCCATTATTTTTTCATAGCTTTAGGGTAGATTTTCAACACTCTGCATGAAGAATTAGACACACAAATCACTCACAACTATTAATGGAAATTGCACAGACGGTGGAAGAACTAGTACAGAACAAGAAAAACCAACTCAAACCATCAAAAACTTGAGGAAAACCTGTCATGAACTCTTCAGAGCAGATAGATGGGTCTTTCCTGTTTCTCCTCCTGCCAAACTGCATGCTTCCAACTTCTAGCCCAGGAAGGGAAAACGTCAAACAGCCATCAGAAAATCAGAAATGGCCAGAGTATGTGTTTGACGTCTCTAGGGTTTTCAGAAAGCAGCCTTTCCCTCTAGACAGAGATGTGTTGTCTACAAATGCTGGAGCTTCTGGGTGGGCTCTCCACTGGAGGAACAAACAAATAGAATGTTTCTCTGTTGCCATTTGAAAGAACTCCAATTAAACTAGGAGAGAATATGAAACAAACTTTTTGGTTTTCATTTGAGTGGTCATTAGGAAAAGAACTGCAATATTTAAAAAATGTTTGTATTCTTTTTCTTTTTTTTTAATCAGCGGAAGTGTAAAAGAAATAGCAGAAATTCGCTTCATTGCTCTCCTCTGTAGCCTCAGCAATCCACTTCTCTCCAAAAAATGACCTCGCTAATCCAATTGCATCAATATAACTTCAAAAGTAATTTAATTAAAGCATTCATTAAGCAAAACAGATTTCAGTCTAACATTTATTAGATTTTAATACCATGAAGAAAGGTGCCATTTTTTTTAGCTTTTTATGACAGCTGGAATAGACAGATTCCAAGAGAGGGAAGGTTTGAGAAGATGACACAGAGAATGGTTGAAAGTAAACCCGAGCTCTTTTTTACTCTGCTTTCCCCACACACTTCATTCATTTTAAGTGATTTTGTTGCACTGCTCGTTTTCTCACAGTATTGAAAAAGGACTTTGAGGAACACTAACCATGTTTGTATGAACTCGGAGTCATCAATCTTGCAACAAGCATCTGGGCCAGCCGTTATCCACCAAGATATTTTGAGTTACGACACGTGAACTCTTCACTGTTGTTTGCAATACCCAGTTTCAAAACTAAGCTCAAATAATTTTGGGTTTGCCCTCAATCATGTGTATAGTTCAAAAAACATACAAGCTGGAGCTTGTGACCAAAATTACTCCCTTTTTGTATATTCTCAGCCAGCAAAACATAAAGTACAATTGTGGGGTGTAGAAGATGTATCAGTAAGTAATGCACGGGGTCTTCATTATACTGTCACAATTTCCTTGAAAGGAATTTCATCACAGTATGATTTGAACTATCTAGCAGAAAAATATTAAAGCAATAAACTATATAAAAGTGTATGTTACAGTACACTTGATAGATAAGTTGGGCATCCCGAAAAGTTATTGCCATGTTCTCCACTCGGTATCCCACCACCTACCTGCAACTCCTAACGTTAACTATTCTGCTGTTTAGTCATTTTTATGGCTCGCTGGAAACATAAAGCTGTCTGCTGTCATTGCAGATGGCTCTGGGAGGTAATTTCTTACACAGACAAAGACTAAAATATGTAACTTTCATATATATACATAATACCATCACTGTTACAACTCAGAGCCTTTTACAATTAAAATAAGATCCCTGCTCAAGAGCTAGATTCTGAATCGAAGCTAGAACACCAAAATGGTGAACAAATGGAAAGTCTGGAGCTAAAAGGTATGAATCACACTTTCTTAAAACTGGGAGCGTATGTTCCATGATTTACTTCTGAAGCTTTCTGTTCTCTGGAATTTTCTTAACTTCTGCCATATTACTTATTGGCGTGTTTTATTCTTCTGCAACAGGGTATTTAAAACCAGTAGAAACCTGTCTACTTTGCAACACACCTTTATAGAGAAAAGGTATTTGGGAATATTGACCTTTGTTGCTTAGACACTTTGCCAGCACGTTGGGGTTCCTCAGTTCTGCTGGGAGAAGCGAGAGACCCACGTGCTGCTGAGGGGTCTCATCCCTCCTGTGGGAAACACAGGCCCGAGGAGAGCAAGGGGCACATGGCAGCAGCTGAAGCTGGAGGAAAGGCTTGAGCTAATTTAATTATTTTAGGGAAGCGAAGAACAGTTTGTGACTTCACAAAATGAAATTTGTCTTGCAGCTATAAGAGGTAAATTTAAGACAGGTGTCAAAGACATAATATTCCTTGCCAAGGAAGAGAAGATTTAGATAACTCAGGTCATACACAGAAAAAAAGGAAAAAAAAAAAAAAAAGAAAAAAACAACCAAAAACCTTTAAAGCAGTCTGTTTTCATACAAGGTGTTTCTAAATAGCTGACCAGCGTTCACTTGGCAGCGTTTCTTGGCATATAAAGATATTTACATGAATCACAAATAATTTATGGCTGGAAGTACAGACAACTCACCGATGGTAAGTATTCACCTACCTTGTTAAAACCGTAAATGTTTACAAAAACTGGAAAGAAGACATCTGCTGAGCCTAACACATTGGTAGTTTAGTGAAACAGTTTAAAAATTTATACTTGCTGGAATTTTTAGTTGATGTTTTTAGTACGATCTTTGCAGGATTGATTTGTGTGCTTACTTCAGAATTAGGCATATATATGTGTATATATAGATATACCATGATATAAGGTCTACTACATACAAAAGCCTTGATAATCACTAAACCAGAATGCAGACAATCTCCCAGCACACACATCTGCTCCCTCCCCTGACACCTCCCGGAACAAGGCTGGCAAAGGAGGTGAGGAACCGCAGCGATCGCTCATCTCTGTGACTCTTCTGGAGCATAAGCTATAGTTACACTGCAAGTGAACTCTTATTGCATCATATAGTCTCAAAATGAACAGTAATCTCTATTTTTACTTGGGAGAAAACAGACCGCGTATCTCATCTGTTCAGCTATATTTTATTCCCAGCTGCTTTTTATGTCCTTGTTTCAGATAAAAAGATATTGGAGTCTTTCAAGTGCCTCCAAGAGCCCATTTCGTCAACTCTTCTGAAAAGAAGGTTTTTGAACCCCGTGAAGCGAAGGGCTAACCCGCCTTACGGAGGACACAGAGCAGCTTGTAGATCTGGGCACTAGCTCCACACCAACATCTTTCTTAAAAAAATAATAAAAATTATAACCAAAGCTCATGCCTCCAGATCTTGGAGCCTATGAGAAGGCATTAATTAAAACTAAAGATAGAAGAAGAAAGGTTGGGCCGATGAGCACACACTGGTTTGAACATCCAAGCTGACCCCGAGGGAGAGGAGCTAAGAACCTCAGAAGTATATACCTAAAGCAAGTAGTAAGTACTGAGCTCTGACGAGGCAGCTGGGAGGGATCTGCTTTGGCAGAGGTTTCGAGGAGCAGTCCAAGATGACACAGGCCTGTGAGAAAGCCCAGACTGACATCTTTGCAGAATTTTCCTTTAGTATCACTAAAATTTTCAACACAAACCATTTTCAACGTCCCAGTGCTATCACACGCACCACCTAAAGGCTCTTCCTATTACTATTCATCTGTATTTTAAAATCAGATGTACAAGAACAGATTGATAAAAACCATTCAGATGCTAAATAAGCAGCCACATTTTTAGAAGTGGTTCAGCTCCCATTCAGCAATGAAGCAAATAGAGCTTCCAGCTCCTATTCCCAACTGAAGTTCAGAAATCTTCATTGGTATGCCTAAGCAGGAGCTAAAAATTACCCAGTATCTAAATATCCAGTTCAAGGACCAATTGTCTGCTCAGATACAACACACGACTCAAAATGGATCTCTTTTTTCTCCACTCTTCCCAATTTCAGCTCTCCCATAACACGTGCCTCTACCAAAGCACTAGCAATTGCCAAGAAGCAGCAACCTTTGCTTTGTAAGAACACAGCCACAATAAACACTATTCTACCCTGGAGTTGCCAGCTGGAAAAGCCACACGGTGTCACGATGCACCGACACAACATCGGGAAACATTTAATATTTTCGGTAAGTGACGCTCCAGAACAGCATTAAAAAGGAGATGCTCTTATTCTGTCAGGGTTTTGTTGCTTTATTGAAAGGCCACCATAAGCATCCTGCCTCTCATGTGCAAATACTTCACCCAGGAACCCTTAAGCAAAGATGAACAGCGTTTTGAGTGGAAACGGACATTATTCGAGCAAAGGCCGTGGGGCGACGAACAGAGCAAGTCCCCAAAGTGCAGCCCCTGAAGCTCTGACCCTCCCAATCCTGGACCATTTGGAAATTTTTAATGTATACACTCTGTGCAGACATAATCTCCACAGGCACTTAGAGCACTGCTTTGCTTAAAAGCTCTCAGAGTCAGTAGAATAAACAGGAAATCAGGATTTGACAGTAGGCTCCCTTTGCAACACACACACAAATTCAACGGAGGGGCTGGGGGGAAAAGCCTGTAAGTAGCATAGGAACAGCAGGGGCAGAGATGTCATCCTTCAGCTGCAGAATTGAAAATGAGTCTCCAAATATCTGTATCAGTTAAAAAACACTTCCTTTTGTGTGCAGCCTGAACATTAGCAGACCCAGGATGCACAGGAGATGGTTAATCAGCAGTCCACCACTCAGGGGCAGAACCAAGCTCATTAAGAATATTGAATAACAGAAGAATAAAATTATGTTTTTTACATGACTGAAAAAACTCCTTTCCCTCAATGAAAGCTACCTTTTTAAAAAACCCAGAAATTAAGTATATAAAGATTCTCAGCACCTCCCATGTGTAAAAAGACCCACTCAGAAATGTGCAATATAATATTTAATTTAGATCTAGAGTATCGTAACAGATGGAGTCCCAGTAGTAAAACATACGGATCTTACAATCATTGCCAGTTATTAAACTTATGCTAATAAATGACATTATGAAGTAATATATTATTCCTAACATTGTACAACGATAGTATTTTACACTTGTTTACATGGAAAAAATTTTGAAAAATCATATTTTGAGGAACACCAAGAAGTAATAGGATGATGCAACATTTCTGAAAAAAAAAAAAAATCCCCGATCTTTTTAAAAACAGAAAGTTAAAATTTGAGAACACTTGCTTAAAAAAACAAAAAAAACCCAAAAAAAACCACACAAACAAACAAACAAAAAAATTGGATGAGCCAAATACCACTTTTCTTACTATCTCAACCAGCAGCCACCCTTCTATATTAGTGTGCAAAAAGTACCCTGAGACAAAATAAGGCAGTTACCTTACCCACAGCCCAGCTATCCACCAGGCAGAGCCAGGCAGGTACTGGCCTTTGTGTCCTCATTTCCCTACCCCTCTCCCTGTCTCTTCTGTTGAAGAGCAGCTGTAGGGCTGCTGACTTACAAATCAGCCCATCACACCAGGTGACAGCAGTTTCAGCTCTGTTTATTTGGCCTTGGCCCTTCTCTTCAAGCACACAGCTGGCTGTAGGTAAGCAATTTGTCTAACATCATTCAAGCTTTAGCAAAAATTCAAGATTTTTCTTCCCCCCTAAAAGTAATATTCTCAAATATTTATGTTTTTCTGAATAGCTGAGGTTCAGTGCTGATAAATATGTGGTTTAAGTGTTCATACAGTATTTCTGTATGTTTTTATTATTATTTTTCTTCTTAAATCATTTAATGCTAAAGCTGGTTGGATTTTACTGTGCATTTTGTAAATGCTCTGTGCTTTACAGAAGAGTGATGCAGGTAGACTAAAATGATAAAATCAACTAAGATTTAGTTACAAAGACCACAAAAAATACAGAATTATGCAATAAAATCCTGTTGACTGTACAAAAGAAGATGCAAATTTATTCTGAATTGAGGAGGAACCAACCACTTTTCCAGATCCTGACCTCTCTTGGCTGTAGCACACACCCAAATAAAAATCGAGGCGAAGGTCCATGATTCATGCAGTGAATTAGAGCTGTGTGCAGGACCTCCAAAATGCTTAGGACAGGTCCACAACCAGCTGAGCATATGCCTTTAGAAAAATACTACCCACAAGAGTTTAGGAAAGCTGTTGCTACTGCAAGTTCTCGTCATCCTGGGACTCATCTAATGACTGCTGAAGTCAATAGAAATACAGGCCAAGGGCAAGGGATGTTGACTTCATTAATGCTCCCAGTCAATCTTACAAAATACTCCAAAGGTTCTTCTGGGGTCTCTTACAGCTTTTGTTCAAATAGGTATTTAGTCAATAAATTAGGCTGTCGATTTCCAATCCTTTCGATCAATCACTTCTTTTTCAAAGAATGATACAGCTATTTCTTAAAGGCAATTCATATGTGCTTCTAGTGCTTGCTACAAGATCCATGAATAAAATTAGTTAATTGGAATAATGGAAGGTTGACACAACTTTTCAATATTTCTACCTCTAAGGAAAACCTCTTGTAAAAAATGGTATCACATCTCTTCCCTTCTCCATCCCACTGGAGCAATTTACCAATGATCATAATAAATAATCTGGAAACATAATAAACCCAAACAGCGTGGGGAATGATCACATACCCATTTCACAGTCTAAACTGTGCTTCATCAAATAGGATCATCTAGAAATTATGGAATAAATGCCTGAAGGAAATTCTCATTGGAGTAGCAATAGAATATTTAACACTATGTCATGAAAAAAACAAGCACACATACCAAAAATATTTAAGAAACACACCTAAAACTGAATTCTTGTTATTCTTGGTTATTCAAAGAAAACAACGCAATAAAGAAATATATTTATCCTTCAATAAAGCATTTTACTTCTGAGCTACCCATAGTCATGTTGAGCACTACAAGAAAGAGAAAGGAAGATGGAGTTTAATAATGAATTTTAATGATCAACACATTGAAAATGAAGTAAATCCTTCCTATGAAAATTGAAAGCAAGCTCCTAACTGGGAGTATTGTGGTGTAAATCTTAAAATGCAAAAGTGAGCCCAAGTGGCATTACACAACCTTACCGAAATCAGGAATATTAATCCCCAAACCATCTATAGGCCGAATCAGGACCCAATTTAGATCTTTGTTGTATCCCTTGTAGAACGTTACAGGATTAACTTCAGACTTCTTTTTCCCTGGCGAGATATTTCTTGGCATTGTATGAGCACAGATAACACTTTTTAATATTAAAAAAACCCCATCTTTTCCTTGGTCTAGATGCCCACTTATAAATTTGATCTCTTTTATGTTTCTCACAAAACTGTGCCTCTTTTCAGGGCAGCCAAGCTGAGTTCCAGCTTACAAATGTATTTATTGAAAGAAGTACAGCAATAACAACTGTTCTTTTGTCTCTGGGAGAAAAGGCTGCCTAGAGCCAATTATTGTTTATCATTCCAGATACACATTTTATGATCACTGTGTTAAAAAAAAAAAAAAAAAGTTTAAGAGTAAGGAGCCAATTTAATATCTTCAAGTCCAATCACACTGAAAAGGATCTCTCTTACTTGTATTTTATGTTCCTCAGCCTAATTGTCAGGTTATATTAATTTTGCATGCTAAGCTAGAAACATTAGGCACAGGTTTCTCCTTGAGAGAGCAGCAAAGCTAAAAACAGCACAAGCACCAGAGGAAACTGTGTTTATAATTGCTCTATTTCTTAGTTGGACTTTGTCAGCTCAACTTGGGTGGCAGAATGACATGGAGAGAAAAAGCTCGCTTTGATTTTGGAAAAGGTTGTTTGCAGGTGTCAAAACAAAGTCTACTAGGAAACCAAGGGAAAAATTAAATGCTGGGAGCCATTATTGCAGGTGTGCTCTACTGAAAATTATCGTCCTTTTGTTTTTGTCTCAGTAAATACGTTGTGCAGTTGAAGCCAAACGTAGCCTGGAAGGAATTTAAAATACTCTAAGCTTACAGTGAAGTTCAAATTTAAATTTCTTGGTCCAAACTCAAACATTAGAAATTATTCATCCTTCTCACCGAAGCCAGGAATACAATGCAGGCTGGGAAGGAACATGCACTGAGGAGTGAACATGCAAAAAGAGGCATTTCTGACACTGCACGGATCTCACTTACAGCGTGGAATAAACAGTCACCTCAGAGGCTCCTCCAGCAATTAGTGTGTGCTGGCAACACCTCCCCACGCAGGAGAGAACACTTCTGCCCCGTTAATGGCAGCTGCTAATGGTGGACACGTCAAAATTGTCAAGTTGCTGCTGGCTCATGGTGCTGATGTGAATGCACAGTCATCAACAGGTACAGAAGTGTCATCGACTTCTTTCTTTCAGTGTTGAAAACGACTGAAAAGCTGAGATTTCCAGCGTGTGGGAGACTTTGTGAGCAAATTTGGGAGGAATGGCTCTCAGCCAAGCAACACAGAATGCCGCCTCCTGGTTTTACTACATAGCTTCTGCCTTTTTTTTTAAATGAAGATATAAAATATTAGTTGGTTGCAGACATACAAAGGCCAGTTAGTAAATGAAACGTTTTTTTGCATACATGGGATTTGTTGTCACATAGTATTTTAAGCACAGCATGGGAAGTTTGTGTGTACATAGAAGATTATTGGTGTCATGTCTAGGAAACTCAGGGAAAATTGTAAACATGAGAAAATGTCCCTATTTATTTTTTTATTCCCCTTTTCCTCCTGTTCTCCTTTTTCCATGGCCATTTTGTAGGAAATCAGGAAACCCTCTCACTTTGTGCAGCTTTGAAATGGAGAGATTTTGTGTAATCAGCAGTCGTTGCCAAAGTGATGAGGAGAATTGGGATACCAGAAGCCACCTTATTTTCATGGGGTTTGTTTGGTTTTTTTCCTTCAGTGAAGTAATTCTGAGCAGTTACACTGCTTTGACCTTCAGTTTTTTCAAGGTATCTTTCAAAAAGACAAATTCTTTGCCTGTTCTATTTTGGATACATGTAGTTTTTTCCACAGAGGTTGTTTCCATCACCTTGTAAAGCCTATGGGCATTTTCAGACTAACCCTTTAGAGCTGTTAAAGGCTTGATACATCCCTGCTGATTTACAGGAAAAGGGG
>JAOXNG010000052.1:36054863-36072817 GCA_028566535.1 Scolopax minor | reverse complement strand
ATTTCTCCATACTTGGTACTCATACAAACATTCCCTCCTAATTAATCTTCATGCTGTTTGGAAATGAACTGAGCACCTCCTGTAGTCTAGTACAATACCCAAGGTTTTCAAATCAAGAAATGTTTATGTAGGAAAAAAAAAGTCTTCATGAAAATTATCTAGTTTTGGGGTATTGCATATGGAACTTACTGAAATTGTAATAGAATAAGTCATTTTCAAATATGAGACCTGTCAGGTGTCAGGTCAGGACACTGGTAATATACATATACAGGCTTTGCAAAACCTCTGAATGTTTTTAAGTTCTTCTCCAAAAGACACCTGAAATGGGAATTTCAACTATCAATATTATATATTTTTTAAAATAGAAATAATAATAAAAAATAAAAGTTAAATATTTGCATACAAAACTAAGGTAACCTCATATTATCATATATACATTAGACAGTATAAAATCCAAGGATTAGAAAAGTTTACCTTTAGACTGAATTGTCTTTTGTCAACTAACTCTCTTTTGGTTCAGTCCATTAATCAGTAAGCTTTAATCATAGTGCCAGTTACAAGGCCATCTTGTTATATTTTACAGTATTATTTTTTCCTAAACCAGCAGTTAGTGAAAGAGTGCAATAAATGCTGCTTGTGGTTAACATTAAGTTATATTTAACATATCTCAGGGCAAGAAGCAGGGATAATTGTTGCTGCAGGATTGAATCATGTGCACAACACCAGATGGTGCTAATTGGGGAGGACGAAGGGGCCAGGCAGGGCTCCTGCATCACCTGAATAACTGTGCCCGAATTATTTAGTTTAATCGTCAGAGATTGTGTGTGACGTTCACGACGGGGCACAATTCTTCCTGCCTGGTGCAGGTACCTCTGCTTTATTCATATGCCCTTAGGTTACATACAGCACTGCTTGCAATATGAGTTTGCGTGATCCTGGAAAAGCCCAAGTGCCACCTGCCACAAAGATAAATAAAACTGTTGAAATACAAGATTTCCATAAATGCAACAGAGCCCCAAAAGAGTCTGCTCTTGAGAGAGCACTGTGCGATTTCAGCCGGCGCTGGGCAATCAGGCCTGATGCAGCAGGGCACGCGGGAGAAGGATGACTCTGTCTCCTCAAATTTGTGACATAGGCTGACACGAAAGCTGCATCTTTCTGTTCTGTGGATATATGTATGTGTTGCTGCAGGCTCAGGAGTCATAGAATCATTTAGGTTGGAAAAGACCTTTAAGATTATTGAGTCCAGCTGTACACCTAACACTGCCAAGCCCACCACTAAACCTCAGCACCTCATCTAGACATCTTAAATACCTCCAGAGATAGTGACTTAACCACTTCCCTGGGCAGCCTGTTCTAATGCTTGAAAACCCTTTCAGCATTGAAAGGAAGCTTCAGTTCACTGAGGTCTCATGAGATGCAGTCATTGAAGGATCTCTTCAATACTTTTTTTCTTTTTGTCTCCCCAAATCCTCACCTCTCCCATCCCTGTCAGTGTCAGCTGTGATGTTCTGAATTGCAGGGTTGCAATTGGTATGTGCTGGTGTAGGCTTTCTTCTGCCAAAGAATGTCATACTATGGAGGAATGAAATAAATACAACAAAATTATGGAAATTATTACAACCTATGAAGTGAGTGCAATTGCTTTGGATCTATTTTTATTTTATGTATCATGTCATCTAATCTTATGTTATTTTATACAAGGCTAAGGTAGTCCATGTGTTGCTGGATGGTCACAGCATCTCCCCACCAGAGGGCTTTCTTATCCGCAAGGGACCAGGCAACTGCCATTTTGACTTTGCCCAAGAAATTCTCTTTCTTGACTATCTGCAGCCCCAGCTGATTAATAAAGTACAAAGGAGGTAAAGTAGGAAGTTTTTGCTACCTGAACCACACAATTTCTTTTAACTCTTTAGTATCCTTTAATATTCTCTGTTGAAGTCAACTGTATGAGGCACCTGGAAGAAAATATGAAGCCCTTAGAGCTTAAAGTTCCATTGGATTTTAACTATATTCTGTTAATCAGATTTTATTGAGATGAGAGGACAATCTAGTCTATAATCACAGCCAGAGGGGGTGTGGGGGAGCTCTTTGTGGAGACTCAGTTCTTTGGGACAGACTCTCTTCTTTTCTGAATGAGCCAAAGGTACACAAAGAAACTATTTTGTCTTGGTTTTTTTGGCAGGACTGGTTCAAAGAGAATGGAACAAGCCAGTATGGACTATGAAGCACCATTAATGCCATGTGGTTGTATCCTTCTCTGTCATTTTCTCACTTGTCAGATAGAATAGAGTTATATATTATGGTTATGAGTCCTAAGTTTTTTAAGTGTGAATTAAGAGTAAATAAATGGAACATACTCTATGAATGTGTGACCTGTTTTCAGATACTCTCATAGCTTTTTCTTTTATAATTCATCCAAGCTGGAGCTAGAGGTCCATTAGTACAGTACCCAGCCAACTTGTCAAAGCTACAAGTAGTCTTTGGGGTTTTTTGCTTATTTTTGAATGTTTGCTTCATTTTATATCTTTATTAAGGTTGACCAGAACTGTGTAATATTTCTGCATTTTTTCTTAATGTTTGTGCTTTTTAATCTTAAGTTTTCCTAGATAAGTACAGGTTTTTTGTGATAATCCTTGCTGTCATGCCATCCATTTGACAGGCCTTTTAAATCCTTTAGGCTGTTCTAACCAAGCTTGGAGACAATGAGGTCTCAGCAATACTACGATCCTGTTGGTTTCATGAAAAACAGTGCCTGGGGAGAGCAAAGAGATACAAACAAATGCTCCATTGGAGAAATGGACAGCATTTCATTTTCTGCCACTCAATTTATTTGCTGGCTGATTATTACCCTTATAATTCAGAACCAGGCAAAAGCATATTCAGGAAAATCAGGAAGGCACTAAAGGCTCCAAATAGGAGCTGTGGTGTTAATAATTTACAGCGTACAAGAAGGTAAAACACACACTAAAAAAAGATTCAATAGTTCTTCACGTGATGAAAGAACATATATATATGTGAACATGCATTTATGTAAACAGATAGAGGTAAGACTTTTGCCTAGTTGTGCCACCGGCAGATGTTTATTTCTGTGCATATTTTCAGTTATAGAGATGGCAGAGTTCTGGTCTTAAATGAAAATAGTTTATTTGGAGAAATTTAAGACATAGTGAAGTTAGAAGTGAAAAACAGATTTTTCCTCTCTCTCCTAAACTGCAAATAAGAGTGTCTGACATTGGGATATGGGCTGCACAATGATTTTTGAAACTGCAAATTAAGTAGTCTGTTAGGACAAAGTATCAAAATATTTAGGAAAACGAGGACACGCAGAGAGGTGGGGGGTGTCACAGAGTCTGCCCCTTTCCCAACCCCACCACAGACAAGCCAATTTATAGATATTACAGAATCTGTAAAATCAACTTATTTTTTGTTTTCTAAACACTATTTTCCATGAATTACTGCCCCATCTGCTTCAAAATGCACTGACCTGAAACAGGGAATACAAGTTAGTAGCCTAGAAGCAATGTTTCATGTTCATATAAAAAAGAGTGCAGTGAGGCTATTTGAGAGTACAGAAAACCAAAAAAATCATCATTTGGGTTTCCTTCAAGTGCTCTTGTAGCAACCACTTCATAATAAGAGGTGCATTTTTCTATTCAAAAGCTAGTCCTGGAGTTCGAAACTTCGTGTTGGCTTATCCCCTGAAGTATTTCAACATAAAAGAGACCTAATGTGAAAATTGGCCTCTGTGAATAAAACATAACCAACACAAGTGGGTTTTTTTTTTTAATTGCTGAAAATCCTATTGAAAAGGAAAGAATGTTGCAATATCTGCTTTTTAAACATGTTGTAATTTTAGAAATTTTGATAGAATCAGGAATTTGAACATAGTCAACGTTTCCCATAAATATGAGCCTTCCTTTATAAATGTAAAAAGGTCATTTACAGTAAAAGTAAGCAGTAACAAAAGAAGACATAACAACAGAATTCTTGGATATCCTGGGGATTGTTTGCTTACACAGAATTATTTTAATGCTCCAACAGGAAGCGAGAAAGGAAGGAAGAAAAAGAGAAATGCTTCTTTCTTATGAAAGGATGGCTCCACTGCCCAGATGGAGGATGTAATGGAGCAAATCCACAGTTAGCATCATTGTAAGTGGGCTTATTTATACCAGCTGAGGATTGGTACAATAAATAATACATATAAAAGACTCGGAGCCTGTCAGACTATTCAAATTTCATTGAACTTTTTTTTCTTTAGATTTTTAAAAAAAAATAGAGTGGAAACAAAAGAGCCACAGTCTTTGTTGCCATGATGTTCTGCATAGGAAACTTGTCTCCCTTCCAGTAGCTCCACAGGAATTATATGAAAAAACTGCTCAAATCTCTGATCTGCCTTGTTCGTTTTCATGAGAACAGACAATGTTGGGGAAATTTGCCAAAGACAGAGTTAGCATTTCCTCTTTTTTGTTGTGTTGTTTTGTTTTAGCCTTTGAAAGAAGGGGCAGTCTCAGGCAGGGTTGTGTCCAACGCTGTGGACTCACACAGATAAGAGGGTTTGTGCGAGGTCCCAGCGCCGCACTCATCCTGCCGTGCACAGTGCCCACCCTTCTCTGATTCTCTAAACCAGATTAAAGTGAATTTACAAACTGGAACTCGCACAACATCAAAGCGTGTGATTTAGACAACACCAGTCTCTGAACAATTATAAACCCTAATGTGAAATATATATGCTGGGGAAGAGCTCTCACACTTAAGCAGTTTCAAAATTGCTCAGAAAAGGTCACAGATATCCAAGTAAGGCTCCTGAGGTGTGACCTGGTCGTGGAGGTACGGACCACAGTCTGGACAGGTTCTCCTCAGGGTAAAGTGAGCTTGGAAAGTCTGGACTCTAGCTTTAGATTAGTGAAAAAAAGGTGAGATCTACATTGAAACTGGAAAGGCTCTATTTATAATTCTACTTCAAAATGCCCCACCATTAATCTGTCACACAGCAGTTTTCTCTTTACATCAGAGATACTGTTCAAGACATTTAAAGGTGGTTGGTTTTTTTTAATTGGCCACATACCACATTTTTTAAAATAACCTTTGGAAAATCAAAGTGGTTTTATATTTTCATACGAACAACAGCAAAATTTGCTGCTGTATTTTTTTTCCTATGGCCACTGACATCTGAAGGTTAACTTCACCAAATTTAGTCACTTGGTTTATTGACAGTGTGGCATGGCAGGATCAAAAGCTCGGGTGATTCACTGATGTTTAACATTATCAGAACCAGTCTTGTGTAATAACAGGGAGCACTTTTTATTCCCTACCAATGACCATGACAACAGCCTGTAGGATGAAGATGAACTCAGAATATGAATGAAGACTTTCAAAAATATTTTTATATGAAAGAACTTTTTGTGTCTTGAAAGCACAGAGAATGTCAAATGACACAGCAAACGCTTCTCAAAACTGACTGCACCTAATGCTGGCTTCTACCTTACTGTAAACACCAAATTGCCATTTTCATGCCAAAATTGCATCTGATATTCTGAGCACTGCCAGCACTTCATTGCTATCAGTAGGGTTTCTGGCTCCCAGAAGGATTATTTATGGAGATCTTGATAAAATAGGCCCAGGAATCATAAAATACCCATTTACTCAAGAAAATAAAGATATTACTATACTTACTAGCATAGGTTTACCTGTGTGAGTAGAAGAGGAAGATAAAAATATGTGTTTGCAGGATCAAAATCCATAAGTACCTACCACCTACGTGCAAACAGTAAAGCTACTGTTGGTTTTCTCTATTTTAAAATGATAATACAATTCATAAACATATGACTTACATTATAGAACAATGAATCTCTGGTGTCACACTAATTAAAAAGCTAGTATTACATTACTTCCTCAAGGGCTCATTTTATAATTTTTAGGATTATAGCACATTGATTAATTTATACAAGTTTCTAATCCCCTAGTATTTAATGAAGTCTAGGAACTTGGGAACGTGTGTATAATTTAGATTTGTATAATTTTATTACATAGGAGAAAAGTTAAACTGGTCATGTACTACTTCATGTAGAAAAGTGTCTGAGCACACCAGTTCAACCACCAGCCTATTAACCATTTGCAATGAAAACATTTGAGTCTAAATTAATTCTAGGGTTATTAGATTATTTTTCAGCTTGCTAAGGACTCCAACAAGCATCGCTTGTCTTCTGTGCCTGTCAACTGCCTTTTAATTAGCTACTGTGTAACAACTGAGCACAGTGGGGAACTAATATCTGTTCAAGTTATCTTCCATATCATTTAGAGCGCCTTGAAAACGACATTGTCATTATCCTGTACAGCCTCAGAGTTACCCGTTCTGCCACATCTAGTTAAAACAGCACAATGCAAATAGAGATCCATAAATGCATTGCAACCAAACACAAGCAGAAGCAGCAAAAGAAAGTGCTGAAGACAAAATATTCTACAAAGATAAAAAGCTGGACTGGGTTTCAGACCAGTGTCTGCTTCATTTTTACAGCCTCCAAAGCGCGGTTTGTCACCTGGTTGTCAACCTGTTGGACCCACCCACAGCTCAGAGGCTCATAAAGGCCCCCGTACACAGTGTAAAAATTCTCAAAATCTAGTTTAAGGAAACATAATCCTGAATCTAAAACCAAGGCTTATATAGACTTCATGAGGGGAAACAAATCAAACCCAAAAAACCCCTGGGCTCGGAATCCTGAAGTCATATTTCCCCAGACCTTACAGTAGGTCAGGGACAGGCTCCAGCTCCTGGTGGCAATCCAGAGAAACAAAACATTTCTCAAGGCTTCCAGTGTATTTTCTGGTCAAGTGATGGCTACACAGAAACATTACAGGATCTCCAGCTCTCTACAAAGTGCAGATACAAAAGAGTAGACTGATAATTTAAGGCACTGAAATAAAATTATCGTGGAGGTAGATGGGGGCACACATTCTATTTATAAGGGCTTGTCTAGACTCCAAAACCTTATCACTTAGGATGCTCCAAGTTGTGAGAAATAAAGAAGAGGAAACAAAGAAAAAAAAAAAAAAGAGGGAAAAAAAAGGAGCAAACTTGTACAGTCACAGTTACGAGTTGAGCCTGACCAGAGAATCTTCTTAAAGACAAGATTGCGACGTGTTGCACAAAATTCTTCTTGTTTTTCTCATTTCTTGGCTATAGAGACCAGGCTTTTCAATATTCTCCATCTCTTTAATTTGGATTTACTAGATTTCGATGATAATAAGGAATTTAAAAAAAAGACACATGAATGTTGGTTAAGTAATAATTAGGGTTGATAAGCACGTTGGGCTGCACTCCGAGAAGCTGGGATTGGCATTCAGCTTCCCATCACTGTCCTGGCTGGCAGCATCTCAGCGCTCCCTTCACGTAGAGGGGACCGGCCAGAGACAGCATCTGTCTTTCTGGGTATTGACAAAGACATTTCCTGTTGTATTTATGTTTTCAAACAAGTGAGCTGGGATGATATAAACCACTACTTAACACCTTGCTCCAGTACAATTTAGCAATGTTGTTACTCAGGAGAATTCCTAGAGCAGGAAAGGAACAGCCACTGTGTTGGGAGAGGCGGTAAGTTGTCTCCACTATGTGATAAAAGAGGTTCCAAAGCTTGAGTTACCAGACTATTTCAAGAAAACTCCTTTTTGTTCCTATTTTAGTAAGATCTAACACTGACAGCAATGCTAAAAATTAGACTTTGGTGCTAAAAAGTACCCAGCCATAAAACATTTGTCACCTCTTGCAGAGCAAACACCTTTAGATTACTAAATCCCTAGGTTTATTTGGATGCATAGTGCAGTGCTAGGGAGAGAGGTAATTACGCAGCAGGGAGACGTGTCTCTGGGAAGGCAGTGGGAAGAAAAGACCTTATTTATTTCAACCCCCCACAATTACATGCATTTTCTAAATGTTTTTGAAAATCTTACAGGCCTGTCATGTTTCCACCTCAGAAAGAAGAAAATGATTAGGACTGTGAGTGAGTCATGCTTTCCTTTGGCAGTAAGGTGCACAGTGTAGAGACAATAACTTGGGCCTCAGTCCTGGGGAGCTCAGGCACAGCACATGAAACAAGGTTCCCCTGGAACCCCCTTTTAATTGCTTTTCAGTACTTTTTACTTGCAATATTTATAGAGATTCAAAATTAAATTCTCCCGGTATTTTTTCTTGTGTTGCATCTTTCAAATGCAAAATTAAATGCAAATAATTATTTTTCAAACTAAGATGGAATATTCAAGAGCAGTACAGCAGTACCTTTCATCACTTGCAGACCTTCTCAGGGAAGAATCTGTTTCCATGCTGCAATTTAACAAGCCAAATAACAGGACAATCTCCTTGCAGAGTGCAGAAACTCTCTTCTTTAGGTTTCCATTAAAAATTCCATATATTCATTTATAGCACTATGACCACGACACCTTCAGCATCACCAGAACTCACAATTCTCCCTAGTTATCTACCCTTTTGCACTCTCTTATTGTCCAGCCAGATCCAGTTCATCCCAAATACACAGCCCAGGATCCGCTGCTCATCTTCTCCTAAAAATCTGCCCCCTGTCACTGCAGGATCATTTATTGAGCTGAGCTGCTCCAAGTCCACCCTGCAGTAACTCCAGTAACTAATCCCACGTTCACCAGTTTGACCAGGTAAGCACTTCCCTCAGTGCACGGGACATGAGAGTCCCTGACATTTCTTTGCTTTCCTGTGTGTTACTTGGGTTTTAACATGGATATAAAGGGAAGTGATAGTGGCTCTGATGTTCAGCCAGGCCTGGAGACTTTCTGACACAAGACTCTGCTTGAGTTACTTATAGGTTACACTTTAATTGCTCTGACTGACATTTTCCATCCCAGGCTGGTGTCTGCCTCAGGCTTCTCCTTTTTTTTAAGTTTCAGCAAAAATGATTCAGCTTTTTTAGAGAATAATTTAGGTGGAAAATATATTGTTCTTACCATGCTAAATTCTGCCATTTTATTGAGAAATTCTAGCACCCTGTTTTGCAAGAGCGGCCTGATGTTTTACATCAAGTAAAGGCAGGAAGGAGCTGGAAAATTTATCCAAATTTAGACAAGTGAGGAGTTTGGGGAGAACTGCAGAGAGCATGCTTCAAAAAGAGGGAATTGCTAATGCTGCAAATTGAAGCATTGACGAGTCAGGAGCAGCAGAAGTAGGGGATGGGCAGCAGCTTTCCCCTGCACGGGGCCGTTGGGGGGTTACACAGCACATAGCCTGGTATTTCGTAACTGAGAAGCACAGGTGACTGAATTAAGGCTGCATATATATACATTTCCCAAGTTCCAGGGGTTTTGTGTTGGTTGGTTTTTTGCAAACTACCTCATTCTTTTGAACACAGGTTGATTTTGTTTTGTACTTTGCAATAAAATAGAGCTGAATGCAACATATACTTACTTCAAAATACCAATCTAGCATTCTCTACCTAAACTCTGTTGAAAACATATAAAGGTTTCATGCTAAAAAAAATCTAAAGCAGACACTTGATCAAACAAGCTATTGTTGGGGTGGATTGCCTGGGAGGGCTTATATAGCTGAGTTTAGTAACATCAGGGATCCTGTCTGAAAGATGTGTTCAGCAGGAGGATCTCTAAATGATTTATGAGCAGCTGAATCAATAAGCAACCAGTGGTGTTGAGAATTTCTTTTGAAGTAAGGTATCCCAGTCTGCTTTTACAGTGTCTGTCTGGAGTCCAAAATAAGGAAGCAGGTTGAAGATTAACATCTCAACAGGCTCTCGAGGAGCAGGATTTCCTAAGGAAATCTTTCTTAGTCATTTAACCACTTTTGCCCCTCAGACAAAGGTTCTGTTAGAAGAAAATTGAAGGAAGAGTCATGGTAGAAGCTAAGGGGTCTCTGCAGCACTGGTGGTACAGGAGTTTCCAGTCTGCAAAGCACCAATTACTGCTTGGACAGCTGCAAACACATTATTTTCAAGAGGAAAATGCCAACAGTGAAATGCTTCAATTTTTGCATCATGCATAATTTTTTGTTTAGATCATGAAAAAAGAGTGTTCAACCCACTAAAAATATTAGAATCAAGAAAACTTCTTTTCCTGTTTCCTAATTAGAAATGCTACAGCCAGGGACGCTTTGGCTGGCCCTGAGATGAGGAGCAGGCTGGGAGCCCCTGTCCCCAGAGCCAGGGACTCATGCTCACAGTGAGGTAAGAAGCTCTGAACAAACTGGTGGAAATCCAAGACTTTGGGGCTTGCTGCTGAGGAGAAGAAAAAACTTGAGTTAGGGGTCCAAAAGCTGCTGGGTTCACTGTCACAAAGCAACAAACTCAACATGAAGACAAGGCTCTCAAGCAAGGAAGATTCCTTACTTAAAACTAGGATCAGGCTCCCAGGCTTCTGGGCTACCAACCTAAGAGCCTGGGGCAACCATTATTACAATCTCATCCTTCAGCTCCAAGTTCTGAGAAAGAGGACAGCAAGATCTATCAATGCACATTTCCATCCAGAAGGAGGAACTGGAGTCAGAAATTCTGAGTCTTGATGTTCTTCTGCTAAGAAGACCCACAAAACCTGCTACCAGAAGCTGTGTCACTCCCCTACCACGAGTGACAGAACAGCAGCCGTACAGTTCTCCTACATGTGTCATATATTCATGGCTTCAACCAATAAGCTGTGACAGACACCCTTCTCATCATTTTCTCAGACAAAAAACTTGCTGAGTGAAAATTCCTGACCCAACCATAATAATTATGTTCAAAGCCATGAGAAGTGCCAGGTACCTGAACGGACTTTAAAAGTACTGAACCTCACTGACTAACAACTGCACAGATTAAAGATTTTCTCCGATATATTTTTTTTTCCTAAGGGGGAGATAACACCAGACATCTGGCTGAATTTTAACATTTCTTAGTTGGGATTTGACAACAGATTCACAGCTAATGAATTCAAAGCTTCATGAATATATAACGGCTCTAGTTCTGCGAGTACGAGCACTTCCTCCAGAGAGCTGAAGCTGCAGAGCGGCGATGCTTTATTTTGTCAGGAAGGGTACCCAGCTATGTCACCATAAAGAATCAGCTGATTTCCTCTGGGATCACCACTGGTTCACAACAGCTCGATCTCGTTAGGATAAAACACACCAAAACCATAAGCAAATACCATAAGGCTGATTATCTTCCTCCTGACATATCAGTGACGGATGCGGAGTTTTTAAAAGACCCTGTGGAAAGGACGAAAGCACTTTGAGGATAAGGAGAAAGGAGAAGCTCATCACAGCTCACAGAGGGGAAAAAGGCTGGCATGGAAAGAAGGGGTCTCTGACTTGACATCTGACCAAATTATTCCAAATGGCAGGCGGATCACTGAAATCATGCTGCCAGCATGTATTTTTGCTTAAAATGTACTAGAATCTGGAAACAATAGGAAATACACCAGAAGAGCTCAAAGTGTCATGAATAATGTAGGCATATGTTATAATTAGGTGGCATGAATAGAGCAAAAAGTCACCATAAATATTCGCTCTGATATTTATAGCCATTTGCTGTGGTCACCCTGCCTCACCTTGCCACGAGCACTCAATAGTCTGGCACAAATATTTGTAGAAGATGATCTAGAGCCATGGAAACAAAACTCCATCTGCCAGGGTCCGTCCGCTGAAGTGTTCTCAGAGTCAGTGAGTGTAAAGAATCAGCACAACAATATCCGAGAGGACACAGACATCTCACTCCTGGGCCTCTGCCACCGAGGCCACGCAGGGCCGGAGCGCGACCCAGCTCTGCGTCGCCACCGCAGCGGGCCACTGCTATTAGGAAATATTCCTAGGAAACTAATTTAAAACAAGTGCAGCAAATGAATAGCTGTGGCAAACACGGATTTCGCTATCTAGCCTGCACAGAAATGACAATCCTCAGGTGAGCAGCGTGGCAGAGTTTAGGCCCACCAGATCTAACGGCCTTCTTGGCATCCCTCTTCCCCCTTTCAGAACAGGGAGAAGGAGAAGGACAACACCTGAGATATCACTTCTAAATGCCTTTCCTTCAACTGTCCCCACTAAAGCTGAGATCTTTCCCCCTGGACACCAATGGGCTACACAGAGAGTGATGGGAGAACCAGGTATAGATGCCCCATCCCAAAATGTTTAAGCTGCCTCTGTGTGTACTCATCCCTCCGCAACGAAAAAATAAAACAAGAGCCATCAACAAGATTATTTTAGCGGCAATCAGATAGCAAAGCATGAGTAATTACCCCACTAAATCAAGTAATCTCTTTAATCTTAAAAGGAAATTTCAAACCTGCCTCTTAGCAAGCTTTATTTCAGTTTCCATACTCAATTTGGTGTAAAAAATGTTCGGTTTTATTTTTAAGAAATGCATAGCAGCACTGAACTCTGAAGACCGTGTCTTGTTGGGTGTGAAGAAATTATTTAAGACAAATTATAGTGCTGTCACACTCATACCTCATAGTTTAAAATAAATCTTGTCATCTAATTATACAAGAGCTTGAGTTTGTTTAACAAATTTCTCAGAGGTATTTGTGTGGCACTACATTTCCCTTCGCCTTTGATTATAGCCTATCATTTCAGTCTTCTCCCTCTACAGCGGTCCGTGTTTCACAGTGGGGCTTAACAGGTTGCATTTATCACATCTCTTCAGCTGGGTTAAAGCAGATAAAACCATGAAGTCTCTGGCAGTTCACAATTAAAGAATTATTTAAAAACAAAGGCACCCCAAAAAGGCATTTCTGATCCCAAACTAAGATCTTCAACTGGGTCTCTGAAAACAGTTTTGATGTCTCACCCACAGCTCTACTGAGAAAATTAAGGGAAAAGGAAAATGTCCCTTGTGTTTTAATTCCCATGCTATATTCTCAAAATGTCAGGACAAAATTGATTAGAATCAGCCTAGTTATGATAATTACTTCAAGAAATTACAGTCTGCAAAAGAATCTGTCTCTTCCCTTCTTGCATCTCACTGAAGGCAGACAAGGCGTGAATTGTTCAGGAGTGGTCTTTAGTGAGGCAACAAGAAGAAGAGGGGCCAAGAGCTGTCATCAGCAAAAACAAAGTTAAGCACAGCTCCCCAGGAAGGGCTTAACCAGCTGGATGTTACATTATTGAAAGAATTTCATTGACCAAAACATTAAAGACAAGTCTGAAAAATACACTAACCGGCCTCCATGGGAAACGTGAAGCTCTTCAGAAAGTTGGCATGGGCCTAAGTATCAGGGCTTGATCTTGACGGGTGACATCTCTTCCAACAGACGTTATTTACTGTAAGCCAAAAATAATATTTATGGCTTAATCACCTGATCATCATAATCTGGTTTCTTAGTGACTCATGACAGCAAGTGCTCGTGAAGGTATGATTACACATCCAGAACTGGAAGGCTGAATAAGGCCATCTTAAAACAGGTCCATTAGAGTTTTCCAGTCCATATATTGCCAAGCCACAGGACAGGTATTTTCTAGTTCTCTCACCAATACAACATTACCTACCTCTTGAGATCAAACTCTCCCCCACTGGTGGTTCTGGAGATAGTGTATTACAGCTTGGCTCATGTGCTTGCTAATCAAAGTTACTTTATAAAAGGCCTCAGTGTTAAGCGGTGGTTGACATTAACAAGCTGTTAAATTAAATTTTGATGCAGTTTTGAGGCCTTCCCTCAAAACTCAAATGCAAATGTGCCCATTTCAGTAAGCAATTAGGACCACTGGAGCTCATACAGAGGGGAACAGCAATTTTAAAAGTGCAATTGTATTTGTTTATTTTTTTCCCTCAGCATTTTCTGAGCATTTTCAGTCTCCAGTGGAAGAACTGCAGCCACCTCATGGCTTCTTTCAGACAACTATGACACATTCCTACTATTGGATATAGTATTCAGCAGGTATCACAGTCATGATATCATTGCACCCAACAATATAATTGCTGAATTTTGTAGTTTATTTCATCAGGAATACAGTGACTGTAGTTTTCTCGCTATGAGCTGAAGGCCTCCATTACTGAAATTTAAACCAAGAACTGAAAATGAAGAGAAGGTATCCCAGCCCCACCTGTTTAGCCTACAGTTTAATATACCCATCAAAATCAGATTCTGATGATGGACATATTCACTCTTTCAATTACACAGGATCTAATTCAAGATCTTTTAAAATACCTCCTTTATTCCAACACTACTTCAGAATCTGAAGTAACTGCAAACTTTACTTACCAAAGTAATTATTAGAACCAGATCTTAGCAAGAAAAAAGAGCAAATAAAACAATAAGCAGCAAGCCTTACCCTACTACTTTAGGAGCTTTGAGACAAAATAATAAACAAAGTAAAAGAATATGTGTATTTTCAATAATCAATCATGCCTCAGTAAATTTCTTTAGTTTTTAAAGAAGAAATTCCACTGAAGTCCATCTCCATCTTCTGAAGGAGCGAGAGCCCAGCTAATGACTTTATTTCAGAACAAGAAAGATTTGCTTTTCCACTTTCTGTTCCGTGCCCCTCCAAGAGCCTTTCTTGTTGTTGTTGGCGGTGATGAAAGAAGCTATTTGCTTGTGACAAGAACAAGAAAATCTTACTGATGAAAAGCGAGGCAGCTTTTTTTGTTTGTTTCTCGATTAAATCAATAAAACCCAAAATGTGCCAGTTTCACTTTCCATTTTGAAAGGCATTGGAGAACTGCAGGGCAGAGTATTATTCCTTCATTATTCTCCCTATTAGTCTTCAAATAATGCTATTTGGGATCAATGATCACCTCAGACATGCTAATATAAACACAATTTGTTTCCATAATAATTGGCACGCGGGTATTTAGTGCATTATAAACGGCTGTATATATTAATCACAGATTCATGCACTGGCTATGTGCACTGCAATTTGTCTTCACAGAGTTACTACTGTCAGATCAAGTTTTTATCTATTCTTAATTTTAAGCGTTTAATTACATTAGCATTCACACTATAAAACATACAAAGAGGTCTCAATTATCATTGCCCTTCATGAGATGAATTAATTTAAGTCATAAATCCACTTTCCTGCAGAAAGGAAGATCCACAGAATGACTGTTTAGCTCAGGGACTACGGGCTGTTTTCTCTCTGTCTAAATGAAATATCCCCACTGTGCTCTTACCGGAGTGCACAAAATGCCCATTTGTCACTGTGCTTTTCCTTTGCTTTGAGTCAGAGGAATGACCCTTCATCTATTAGTTTATTTAAATGTCACTGAACCTTTTTGGGGATTCTGCCCCATAAGTAACAGTACATATCCTGTAAATCAAACCTGGCAAAACATCGCTGGCCTTCACGTTTTGCTAAATTACCCTTTAAAAGAAACCTTTTCTCAAATTATTGCCCTCTGTGTTTCAGCACATTTCACTTCCAGAAGCTGTAAACCTGATGGAAAATAAAGCAAAGGCAACAACAGAAAGAATTTGGCATTAGTGAATTTTACAAACGGATCTTTGACCCCAAAGTGTCAGAGAGAGTCGCAGCCCAGACCAGACTCTGCACTTTGTCCTTGCCCCAATGGCTGTTCCCTATCCCTTTCCAGCTGCACGTCCTCTTCACAAACACACCCTGAGCATCTCAGGATGTCTCCTCCTTCCTGGGCAGGCCTTGGGGTCTCCTCTTCCTCATTCTGCCACATCAGCCCAGGCCTCTGAGATGCTGACTTTTCTAAAGTGACTGATGGAATTGCGGCTAAGATAAGGAAGGGATAAAAATAAGCTTCCTTCTCTCATGAAAGAAAGAAGGGATGGCTTTCTAATGGTAAGAGACCATTAGAAAGGGTGCAAGACCAAAGAGAATTGGTGAACAGGATGGAGGAAAGGCTTAGGGAAAGCAAAGAAAGGGTAGAGTCTGGAGCTCGCAATACGGCAGCATAACTTCACATACTGGCAGGGAAGCCAAGAGACCATATTGGCAGACAGTGGATGAGACAGGAAAGAGGATACAAAAGGATTAATAATTCAAAGCTGGCTTAGAGTGGCTTAGTCTCCATGCTCAAGATACAGACAGACATAGTGAACACAGGTGGCTCAAAAGAAAACACAGCAAGAGCACTCATCAGATACCACACAAATGTAGAACAAGTATTTCCTCTTGACTTCCTTGTGCAGCTCATAAAGAGGATTATTCAAGGAACAGGAAGGTTTATTCACCAACAGGCTTGTTCTCCACCACAGACACCCAGGCAATACTCCAACGCATGGCTAAGAAGGAGGAGAGCAAAATTATGGCCACGCAGCTAGAAATCCTGCTCTTTGAAGGGTGGTTCCATGGCTGCAGGGAGAGCGTTGCGGAGCCAGGGCAGGCCCTTGGATGAGAAGTGCAACAGCTTTTCTCCTTGCCTTAGCAGGAGGAAGGAAATAATGTTCAGCAAGCTCTCTGCTCACCACGAGTACACGAGTACCATGTGGTTAATGCAGACTCCTTCATATGAAATGCATTTCAAAAAGAATTTCACTGATTGTCTTAGAACTTCCCAACTTTGAAGACACACCCATCCCATTTCTTCCAAAATGCCTCCATTTTGCCTCTACCCTGCTGAGTACTATTAACAGGTTTGCCATTAAGACAGGGGATTAATTTCTGCCCCAAACAGGAGACGCTGATCTAAATTTACACATAACAGGTAGTCAAGGAAGAGAGAATGATGTAGCCCTGATTGCTCTTCTGTGAGCCAAACCCATGTTCTGCAGGCAAAAGGACCCGCTCGCTCTCCGGTGGCTACTGACGGTGCATAAGAAAACAAGACTCCTTTAGGTGCCCACAGTAAAGTGCTAAGAATCTCCAAGCTCAGTACCAAAACCACTAAAATTTCAGAGGTAGTTCCCAGGTTACTGCAGTAGGCATTATAGTCGTGGCTTTGCTGTTGGTCTCCAAGGATTTTCAACCTAAGCAAGAAGAAATTCAAGCAACAACAACAAAACCAGCTCACAGACCAGCCAAGAAATATATCTCAAACGATCTCATTTTTCTAACTGCGCTGTCTCCCCATTGGCCATTGTTCAGATGCCCCAGCCAGGCGTAAGAATGAGAGAAGGAAAAAGTATCCTTTGGCTATAAACTCCATCCACAGTTAAGTCCTGTAAAGAAAATATGTATACTAATTTTCTCATCATTAAGTCACTAATTATATTGAAAAAACTGCAACACATTGATTTTCATTTTTTTCTCTTGCCCTTGGGGGAAAAAGTTTGTATATAATTATCAGTCTCCTAACTCTTTACTTGCCCTTTTGTTTTAATAATGAAAGAAACTCTTTCATCTGTCTGCAAAACAGTATCGCAATGAGACAGGCTGGAGGAGATACAAAAGCCAGGGATGGTTCAGGGCTCTGGAGAAAACAAACACTGTCTATTCCTAACCTCTTCCTGACCTATCGCTGGCCTGAGACAAACAAGTTAAACATTCAATTAGAGGAAAAGAAATGAACGTGCTGTTTATTAATTTGGAAGAGAAAATGCAATGCTTTGCATATTAATTCCCCTAATATGCCATGCAGCATCTGAACTCCTGTTAGATAAATCCCACCCAGTTGCAGATCCTCAGTCCTGAGAGGCACCTGGGTAGCAAAATGCGTTACACACAGGTCTCTGCATATTTGCATTACATACAGGAAACCTGGAATTTATTGATTTCTCAATCTCAATACGTCTTGAACCTTGTTTATTTATCAGAGATTGAAGCTGCCTAACGCCTTAATACCTATTCATTTAACTTGTTTTCCACCCTGTATCTATCTCCCCGAACTCCCTCCTTCCCTGCTCTTTGTTTTGATCTTTAATTTCTATCTCTCTCCTGATTCACGTCTGTGTTTACAACTACCATCTTCTAACACCATTACAAAAAAGCCTCTTCATCTCCACTGCCTGTTGAGCTGCCCATCAAACTGCTCTCCTGCCCTGGGTCACTGCCTCGTGTCACTCGCTTCACATCTCTACTGGGCCACCTCCTCCCACTGCAAAGGCCACCAGAG
>JAOXNG010000052.1:35975854-35990849 GCA_028566535.1 Scolopax minor | reverse complement strand
TTCCTTCTAACTAGAAATGGGGCCATAATTATTGGGGAGAACAATGGAATTTTGCATTACTGCTACATTTTACAATTTTCTATTAAATAATTAAATAAATAAAAAGCCATTTTCCTAGATTTTTAGCAGCAGACACTTTTGAGACTTTCCTGCTTTTTGTCCTCCTGAAATGTCTGTCCTTCCACAGCAGGTTTCTCTTCTCCTTCCCCTCTCCTCATTTGGAAGCCTTTGGCCCTTTACCCACTTAAAGGAGGAGACCTCTCGCTGCTCGCAGAGGCACGGCTTGCTCCCTGAATATTTAAATAGCCCTGCTCCTTTCATGAGCTGCAAGATACCTACATCAAGGACTAAAGGATCTAAGCGATGACCCTGATATTTAGATCTAAAAAGTTGTTGATAGCCAAGTTCACCCTCAGCATAGTTTCACTGAATTTGAAAGACTCACATGTGGGATACATTCGCTCCTCTGTGTTGGAATTGCAGGGCTGATCTAGTGATACGTAATAAGCAGAGACATTTGAGGGAGTTCAGCATCTTTCAGGGTAAGGATTTTTAGATTCGTAACTTTGTTCCCAAAAGAGTTAAATGAATAATGAGATCTCCCTGCAGTGAGAACAGCTGAACTTAATTCAGAAGAAATTTCACAAAGCAGTGCCTTGGTGCCCTGCAAACGTGCCTGTCAAAAAGGGTTGCTCCTTCCCAGGTATTTGTTTTAGAAATTCCCTGCCTATAGGATTACACAGAGTGGCTCAGGATGCATTTATGCTTTAAGCAGGTTTTCATTTTGGAGGTTTGAAAATTATGCTTTTTATTAGCATAAACATGACAGCAGTTTAAAGACCAAAATTCTATTTAACAAAATAAATTTCAAGCTAATAACTCTTTTGATAACCAAAATATAAACTTCTGAAGATCAGCACGATTTCTTTGAGCAGTTAATCCTTTCTTCTCTACAATAGCAACTGTCAAATTGTTTTGTATTGGTAAGAATGTCCCTATATCAGATTGGATGCTTCCATTCTTAGGCTTCAAGTGTTTTGGACAAATCACAAAACTACCTGGATATCTGATTACACTACCCATACCTAAGGAGAAAATTACATACTTTGCAATTTAAAAGGGACCAAGTTAAACCCTGGTGTCATTCCTTACAATCACTAAATTGACCTACTAGAATAGCAAAATTCTCACATATCTATCTTAGGCAGAAATACCAATTCTTATCTTTAATAATCATCACTGTATAGATGAATCCTTGATAACTGCAGGCTGCAAGGATACTGAAACTAGCATCAAATTTGCAGGATACTGTAGTTTTTAACCCTTCAGGAATGACAGTGCACATGTAGTTATTGTTTTAAAACAGCACTAGCAAAAAGACATTTAAATGAAAAAATAATGTAGCATTTTTAATTAGATCTTTTTCAGTCCATAAAGATGTTAGCTTAATATAGGACAATTAACCCTGATGGTTTTGGTAGGATGGCTCATCTTCTAAGCAAGAGAGTAGTTGTAGAATTGCCAGAGTTGAATCCTCCCAGTGAACACATTCCTCTGTAAGTCCCAGGTTTCTTTAAAGTTTCAGAGATGATTTCCAAGCTACTGTTTACTTTTGTATTTTTGTCAGCCAATCCACAGAAGGAAAACAAATTGGGTAGACTAGTTCTAAACAGACTGCCAATAAAAAATTTAAGCACCGCTATCTAGAAGTCGAGTTGAAACAGAATTTTAAACTAAATCAAAATGTCAGAGTAAAGGACCATCAGTGTAACAAGCTCTGATGCACTGCACTTTACCTAAGATATTGCCAAAGAACTTCCTCCTTCCCGAATTTGAGAAACCGTAATTCAAATGCTAAATCCCTTGTGCAACGGCTCGATGCTCAATGGCCTATGGAGCATATAGAAAGTAGCAGGCCATTGCCTGTGCTCTGAAGAGATGCCTCTCCAGCAGAAAACTCAGGCTGAGGAAATGGATTTATTTAAGAAAAAAAAGCCATGTTGAGGCAGGGGAAGGCTCACATTTCACTGTGTGTAGAACCTGGCAGAGAGTCTGGGAAGAGGACTTTCTTCTTATTGTCAGTACTTTCTTTAAAACCTGGCATTTTAGGCCATGTGTCTGAGGTTTGTCTACACGGGAAATTTCCCATCAGTCATAACTACATTCTGCAAAGCTGTTCTGGTCCCACTCCCAGTATAAATATAGCACACAAAAGGAATTTTATTTTTTCCCCAGGATAACTGACACCAGTCTGGATTAACCTGGAACACAGTTTGTAGATGGAAAGGTAAACAGTGTAACAGCTTTGCTGCACAGACAGGTATTCAAGAGTTAAAAAAAATGGTTCCCAAGGAACTTCCAGATCCACAGGAAGTGTCAGGCCCAGCTGTCTGAAAGCCAACAGCAGATAAAACAACTTGGATAAAGCAAGCTGGAGGAAAAGGTTGCTTCAGGTATGGCTGTGAGACCAAAAGGCGGGGATGTGAGAGTTATGAATCTCCCCTTGCTATAAATCACTCAGTGGTGTTCCAGCTGAGTTGAAAAATAAAAAGAAAAGCGCTGGGCTTTACAGCACACTCGGCATTGTTTGTTTTGTCTGCCAAGTCTATTCCTCTTCCTTCAATGAAGTGCTTGCGGTTTGGGAACGACTTTTTAGCCTGTTCTGTCTGTCTCTATCTGAGGCCCCAAACTCGCATTTCTGAAGTGTCATATAAGCTGAAAGTTTGTACTTCTGTTCTCCAACCCTCAGCAAACACTGGAGTGTTTGTGTCTCAGTATTTATGCCATTTCAGCAAGTACTTAAGAGAATGAAAACATCAACTCTTCCCTATAAGCACAGAGATTCAGAAAACAAAGTTTAATTTTGAAAACACAAACGTACAGAGGAAAGCAAGCCACTCAGCAATGCTAAAGCCTCCCACTAATGGGAACCATTCCTCTGCGTGGTATTTCTCAGCTGCAGATCCCGTGTCCCGCTGCACCGCCTGCAGCCAGCACCACTAGCTCAGGTTCAAATTCCCCAAATCTCACAGTGCCAGGAACAGACCGCGTTACCCAGGCACTTCCCTGGAGTTCATGAACAGCCCTTCCCAGGGTGCTAAATGCTGCTTTTACTTCAGCTTAGAGAAGGACAGGAAACAAAGACACAGCAATAGTTGTCATACTCAGAATCCCCCAGAGGACTGGGCGGGAGGCAGCAGAGAGAGATTCAGCCCCTTCTGCCAAACACAACCGCGATCCAGGGACTCGATTTTCCCCTCAGGAAAGCTGCGACGGCCTGAGAGAGAACTGAGCCCCACAAGGGTAAGGGCTGGCAGGAGGCAGCCCTGGCAAGTAAGGGGATGATTATTTTCATAGCTTTTTAATATTTTTTTCTCTTAGTAATGCAAAAGAAAGAAAATCCATAAACCACTATGATTCTAAGTGTTTGGTTTTCATGGTCTAGATGGAAGCAGCAGATGAAATACAAATCCTGTGAGATGCCAGCTCCCATACTGAGATCATCCGAGAGGATGAGAGGCAAACATTAGATTTCAAACATAGAATATCAAACCTGACCATCTGTATTTTTATTTATTTTGTACTAGTGTTTGGCACCATTGCAATGATAAGGTGATCCTCTTCTACCAACTTACTAAATCACTATTACTGTCTCTTTCACAATGTGCTTTAGCTGCTTTCAAAAAACAACAAACTAACCCAATTTGTGCTTCCAGAAAAACTTAAATCTTTAAAAGACACAGGAGAAAGACAGAAAAGAGGTAACAATTTAAGTGGTCAAGTCTAACGATGGAGTATTTTTGGTAACATGAGACCAATTCTGTTGGGGGATACGCTGCCTGGTCACACAGGCCCCGAGTCATTCCCTTAGATCAGGTTCATACCTCGCTCTGTTCTAAAATGTTCTCTTTATTATCAAGTATTTCCCTTGAGTTGTCTGCTCAGGGCTCATTTTAGTCCTCCAGCGCCATTTAGTTTGTGATGCTCTCGTTGTGAAGAACACCCAGGTGCACAATGTCCCTTTTGAAGTGGCAGCCTCACACAAAAGGCTGTTCTCCATTCAGAATTTAGTACTAATGTCACTGTTAAGACTTGGACAACTTACCCGTTTGCGTCTTTTGCTCTCATGGATTTGATTTACCAAATTGCTTCATAAAAAAATAACAAGATTCATCTTTGAAACCCCTTGTACAATAGCTAACTATTAGCAGTAGTGTTATCTGGCAGAGATGACACTGAAAACTCCCTGAGTTTAGGCTATGCTCCAAAAAAATCAAAAGACCTGTGAATTTCTAATTCCAGTCTTTCACATTTTCTGAATATAATTCACGAAAGCATGCTACTGTGAGAATGCACAGCACTGTGAGAGCACAACCACCTCTAATAGATGAAATTGAGCCCCAGGGAACAGGGCAGGGGGACAGGCTGATGGAAGATCTGACACTCACTTCAGCTGAAGCTCTGACCCTTCTACCAATGCAAAAGAGGCTTCCCCTTCAAGTGCCATCCTTCCAACAGGGCAGTTCACATGTCAGCTGTCCCAATTTGCTCATAATTTGTTTATCAATTATTTCATACTTTGAGCAAATCACGTATACGAAACCAAAATTACTATTTCCTCACATTTCACACTTTGCTTTCTGCTGTTTTTACGTGTTGATTCTATTTTGTAGCTTGGATGGTACAGCTCAGTGGCTGGGCTCTATTCCTGCCTTGGGCAGAGGGTTGCCCAGGGGAGCAGCCCAGGCTCCGTGGTGCAGCCACCCTACACAATGGTCTCACCTTCACGTGAAGGACGTGGTCATGTCAACTCTGGCATACAAAGAAACTGCACGGAGGCATATGCTTATTTGAGTTTACAAGCAAAATTAAGTGATCCTGCTTTTACATGAACTTTATAGTAACTTAACGCTACTTGCTCCAAAGTCTTGTGTTAACTTCCATCTGTTGTAAGCATTTAATACTGGAAATATTCAGCCATACCTCACTGCTCTGGAGAAACACTATTTATTTTAAAAGGCTTTTCCAGCAACTGTGTTAGAAGTGCATACCTTGAGATAGGTTCGACTATAGTTAAAACAATCTTACTAGGATTTGCAAGAGCTTAGATATTGCAAAGAGACTAGATAACACCACCATTTTGCTCATTACTGATTTACTGAAGATTTCTATATGTTATACTAACTATTAATATGCTTTGCATCCACAGGTCTGTATAACACTTGCTATTATAATGAACAACTATTATAGTAAGGTGGCAGCTGGGGTTAAAACTTCTCTTACTCACAAGGTGAAGCACCAGCCCTTCCAGGTGCCTGTAACGCTGAAACAAGCGCAGTCTGATTGACGTTAACAAGCCCATCCACACGCACACAATTAAATACCCAGGTATATGTTAGCTGCAGGCAGGATACAGCGAGGTTTGGGCTACATTTAACTACCAGTGAGCCAAAGGTTTGATACTTTTCACCTCACTGATGTAAATTACCTTGTGAGTCACTCAATTTTTAGCTCACTTCAAATCAATAGCATTCTTTCCAGCAATTTCACTGGGCCCTGTATCAATAATGTAACATTTCACCACTGCTGAAGTAATTTAATCTAGAAATTGTTTCCCCCAAACTTGATAATGATTTAAGGTACAATCAGTTAGAATTTTTGTGAAACCTGATCAGTAATAGCTCAAAGGCAGACATCTCTAAAATTAGTTGTTATGCTCCACTGAGGCTGTCACAAAACCCAGAAAGCTTGTTCTCTCTCCTGTATTGCACCATACAGTAGGTTTCAAAACAATCTGTATTTATTTGCTTGGTCTTTTTCTGTAAGAAAACTAACACATTATTATAATGCACATTTAATACGTTATTAAATTAGATGTCACCTGCTCTTTGAGTGAGAAGTAAAGATCAGAGTGCTGTCTAGTCAGAGGCGTAAACTCAATCAAGTATTAATAGCTGAATTACTTCCAGCAATAAGATACTAAGGCCAAGCAAAATGTCCAAGGTCACTACACTCCAGATGGTACACTAATATATTTACAGGACTGATGCCTCCTGGCATTTTCAATTTCTTATGTTGGGTTGTTTTTGGAACCAATCAAATTGAGGAGCTGGCAGCTGTGATTTGCCCACAAAATTAAATTTAAAGGATTATAACTCCAGTTTAAGCAGTGATTTGACTGTATTGATGTGAAGCCACTATTCCCAGCTCTTGATTTTCACTGAGTGATGACCACAGCATATCATAAATTCAATCAGGACAAAACAGACTGGCTGTCCATCGAAACTTTTTTTTTCATGTTCAGAGCCATTGATTTAAGCCTCAGCTAAAATAGTCAACAATCAGGAAGACAACAAAAGGACTCAACATGAAATAACTGCTTCCGATATGGGTGCCTGAAACATTCTGCATTCCTCCACGCTAGGGAGAACTTTAAATGAGTGGGTTTTTTCATGTGAGCAGTTATGCTCAAGCAATGCATGTACACATGTGATTATACATATCAATCTTCCTACCTACAGGTGTGGAACATGAAAACCCAAACTTACACCGGTATACCAACATTTCTGCATTATTCCTAGGCTTTTTCTTAGGAAGTAAAACCTGCAGGTTGCTTACCTATGTTCCTCCAGGTTACTCTATATTGATTTTCTATTAAAACAGGGACTTTAATATAGTCTTCTATCCATCCTTCCAGTGTCCTTACTATAAGCACCCATATTTTGCCATATTTGACTCTTCTCCATGTCACTGTGGGTCTCACCTCTCTGGCTTATGCTTCTGACCTCCACCAGTTCCAGTTTAAAGCTTTTATTACCACATTAGATCTGTGACCAGAGCTGGTTTTCCCTTTAAATTTTTTATCTTTATGAAACCTGTAACTATCACAGTATGATATTGACGATCTAAATACTCCAACCTTCATAAATAAGTTATCAAGAGTGCTCTATTTATACCTCCATATATGTATACACAAATATATAGAGTTAAAAACAGAAACAACTTTTAAAGGTTTTGTCACATAAAACATACAGTAGCTCCTGAGCAGCTTCAGAAGAACTAAAATGGAAAAAAAATCTCTAAAAATATATGCGTTCCAGGTACTGGTCAAATTGAAATCCACATCATACCCAGATGGAATGGGTGCAAACAAAATTGAGGCAACAAGACAGGGTTTTTTTTCAGAAAAGGTTGCCAAGATTTGGGAGCAACCAGCAATTAGGCATTTTTCACCAGACACCTTCAGATGGTAAGTGCTCACGCTCTGAGGAGAAAAACACCTGTAATTTTTCAACTGGACAGAAAATGAGGCACACAATGATTCCTGAATTATTTAACTGAGAGATAATTCCCATACTTTGGGAGATTAAGCCTTCAGTCGTAATGCTTCTTGCTTTCCAAGCAGGCAAAAGAAAGCAAAGATCAGAGCGATATGGCGAAAACAGACGACTCAAAAGTGTTATTGAATAATATATGACTTCTCTTGTCAGAAATTTCCCTAACATCACCTCAAGGGAAGAAGACGTAGACAACCCAAGATGTGCTGTTTGTTTTTACCTCAGGAGGCGATGCAAGCAGTGTGGGGTGCAGGAGGCCCAGGGGGTTTTGGCGGGAAGCGGCTGGCAGCCATCTTGGCATGGTGGCCATCTTGGCATGGCTGCCCCTGCGCCAGGCCCTCCCAGCACCCGAGTCGCCCACGTGGGGAGAGCAACAGGCACATCAAAAGCAGGAAACAACTCTCTTTCAGAGTGGAGTTATAAAACAAACAATTCGGAAATGGTTATGCCCTCAGAGATTAAAAAAATCCCAGAGGACAAATGAATTCCTCAAAGCGATAGAGTGACATGTTTTCACCATTTCTTTGAAGTGAGGATCAGGAGGCCCAAATCTGACAAGGTCTCAGCATCAGCAGCACTTTTATAAGTCTGTGGAATGTCTTGGTCCATTTGTGCAAATGGCTCTCATGGAAACATTCTGTTTTGAAAAGCAGCTATCTTCTACTTGCAACTGCAGCACCCTTAATTTGCAAAAATTAAATTTGAAAGTTAAATATAATCTGCAACTATTCTGAAGAGAAGGCATTGATTATACTTTTAACATGTCTAATACAATGCTCACTGAAGAACTCACCTCCTTCAAGAATGTGTAATATTGAGCTTCAAGCTTTCCTGTATTAACAATAAAAAGCTGTATTGCCCAAGGGTGAGTGGATCTAAGGGTTCTACTAGGATTTGAGATCTCCATCTAACGTGCGCTGCTGTAGCTGGATTAACATAAGGATGCATGCGGGATGCATCACTGCATGGAACAGATGTCATGATCTCCAGGTAGGAAAAGCTGAGGAACAACTGCAAGGGAGGAGGTTTTTTCCAAACCAGGCGTTCAAGCAGAGAAATATTCTTGACCAACCTGATTAACTATGGCACACCTCAGTTCAGACTCAGTATAACCCAAGAACTTCCTCTGACAAAGTTGAGGTGTCCAAACCAACTTTGCTAGATCTATCAAAAGCCTTTGGAACATAAAAGGTCTATCAGCCAACCCATCTCACCACAATATCTGAGCATTCACAGAAAGCCTCAAAGCCTCATTTTATATTTGCAGAAAAAGTGTTGGTGTCCATCTGCACAAAATTAAGCAGCATCATTCAGAGAAAGAGTAAAGGTCATGAAAACCACTCAATATTATCTATTAAAATAATGAATAAATATGGAGAAATTGCAGAATCTTTGACTAGAACAGAGAAAATGGCATCAAAGAAGCATTCCTCTGCATAGCCCTGTAAATTATTCACTCTTTGCTGCATACTCAAGCCAAGGGTCCTGTGCCATGCAGCTGCTATAGGAGTCTTTTCTCCATCCTTGTCAAAAGTAAAAAAGCAGTGGGAAGGAAACCAGCAAAATTTGGTATTGCAAAGCCAATATACAAGTCTCCACCTCCTTTTCAGCAACATTCCCATCTTTCCTAGCACCTGGCAATGACAGACTCCCCCACAAGAATCACCTGTGATATGTTAATTTCACTGTGCAAATTAAGGAGAATTTAAATGCGTGTGCTTAATCATAAGCAACTTGATCTGCTAATTCTCCATCTCTCACTGCTTTTCCCAAGGGTCTGAAGTCCATCCTACCCCAGCTCATACAATTGGCATTTTGTACAATGTAGGTGAAATTCAATAAATATTGCAGCTTAAAGTACAACCAGGGCTACAGTTTCCAGTGTAAGATCTCATCAAGTAATCTCATGAAGTAATGCCATATACAGAGATATGAAATCTCACGGTATGCTCATACTGTGAGAGCAGAAATTAACACTGCCAATTAATGTATTACTGCCCGAGAGGAATTTACAGGTACTGTCTTCATAATGGCTACCAGTATCTCTAGATCTTACCCGATGTATTATAAGAATCAGCAAGGAAGCGTTTAGGCTTTGACAGTTGTTCTTGTTTTTTCAGTCCTTGCTTTGTTTCTGGATCGATGGACATATAGCTGTAAACAGATTTTTGCAATGCTGTCTTAACACAATTACAGTGCACAGAATTGATTGACTGTCTCTGGGACAGGCTATTTTTGAAAGGCAAGACCCTGAAAGCAAAATCTGAATCACAGTTTGTGATGTTTGGAGAGTAATGCAGAAAGCCAATCACTCCGAACTGTCCCCTGAGAATTCAAAATGAACTATTGCACCAGTTTTTTAAGAAGCTGTGCATTGCTGATAGCTACTATTTATAAGGAAATAAAGATTTTAAACTATATGATGCACCTAAAGTTCAGGCTATGCTGCATTTTGTCCTATTACCTTAAAGCAAGTGAGCCAGAAAAAAAAGTTAATATGATATGATATTTCTGAATACACTAACAACACTGTAAAACAAAATTAAGCTTGTTCCAAAGTGTTCCACATTGTTGATTTAATTTATTATTTTTTTAAAAGAAAATCTAAAGGAGCAAATTCACACACTGGTAATGAGAGTTTCAGCATTCAGACATGCAAAAAACAAATGCTTTGCTGTTAGTAATGAAGAGCTATGTTGAAATTTTAAGCCTTCAGGAGGTTTTTATTAGATGATAACATAATACTAAAATGTATTTATACATATATAGATAACCATATATATATAAGCAAAAATGAAAGTATACAAATATGGGAATTTTGGAATGGGAATGATGCTATGAAACGGATACGAGAATTAATAAAAGAGAAGTCAGGTGGTATTGTGACTCAAGGAGTTTGAGTAGAATAACCTTTCGGTTTCAAAAATATGCTTTATCTCCACCTACACAACTATGTGACACGAACATGGAATGGAGGAGAAACTGACTTTAAGAGGACAATGTGTATAATCCTACCTCAGAGGGTTTGCCCAAAGCTGAAATACTGTAGCCCCACAGTAAACATTTGTTTCTTGCATATCAGAAAGCTGGTTTCATTACCAGTCACTAAATTTTGTTATCTAGATTGACATTAATAACAACTACACATTCTTAAGCTTTTCAGCGACTCTGTACACGAATAGCAGATATTCTTGGTGTCCCTTCTTCAGGAAGTGACAAGCAGTTATTAAAGCACTTACAAATGCTCTGTCTCCCATTTTTACTTTGAGGGTATACAAAGCTATACAAAAATGATAGCACTTAGGATTCTTAATAACTAGGTTTTGCACAAATGCTTATTTTTCCTTAAGATAATAAGGAGAAAATCATAAACGATTATCTTAATTGTAAAAATACAATTGAACAATCTCTATTTAGGGTTGGGAGTTTGGGGGCAGGGCTATTTACTTTCTTACAGAGCGCTGCAGGGCTCAGAGTAATCTATTTAATTCAGACTGAAATGATTAAAATTTTTTTTAAAAGGCACTTCTCTATACATTAGCTGCCCTTCATCTTACCTAGAAATATTTGAGTGCAGCAGGAAAGCTAAAACTCCAATCCCCTTCCCCAGTGGAATCTGAAAGGGCTGGCATGAGCCCAGCAAAGCCGTTGTGCCCTGTATCACCAGAGCATGGACGCTCGTGGCCAGGTATCCCGACAGCTGAGAAGCAGCCCTAATTCAATAAACAGGACAATTCTCATCTCAATTCTCAAGCAGAAGGGGAGGAGCTGTGATGGTTTCAGGAACTCTCTTTGCAGAGTGTGAAGGATAAGTCAGAATAAATGGCGCATTTTTAGTAGGTTACTGAAACTGCTTTTACTGCGTATTTTAACTACTGGCCCTATGTACCAATGACCTGATAGCCTAGTTTTCCCAAAATGCTCCTGGCGAAACATTTCATCTATCACTTTATTTTTATAGCAGCCTTCAGGTTAAAGCACCTTGGAGCACCCCACAATATTAAAAAAAATTGAACGTCAAAGCATATAAAGCAAGTTAAAAGATATAACATAAGACTGCTGCCTAATTCTAAAAAGCTCCTAGTTATTCTTTAGATCTTAACGATAAGAGTAATGAATTTCTTTGATAAAAGCATGAAATTTACTATGACTGAGAGCCAGAAGAGGTCACCTAAACTGTATTTTCAAGGGTCTTTCTAAGAGCAAAGAAATGGTTGTCAGTGAAGAGGAAGGAAACCAATAGTAATGGGTACAACTGCCCAGCACTGAGAGAGTTCATGAGAAGTGACAGGAACAGATCTCAGGAATCCACGATTCCTATTTAAAAATACACGTCCCTTTGGCAATCTGAAATAGCAAAGGCTACTGATGACACAGCTCTTAGTTAAGAGCAATTTTGTTGATGTCTTTTTGATAACTTATCTGTTACATGAAGCTCACTGGCCACGCGCTGGGCTACGCGAGGGGCACGCTTCTGTTACGGCGTTTCCTTACCCAACTCCGGATTCGATTTTTGTACATCACACGTTCAGTTGGAAGGAAACAACAGACCAACCAAAACACACAGACTTTTATTCTTGTTCCTGTCAGGCTGAGCAGATAGATAACATAACTCTCCCCAGAGTTACTTGTCATCTCTCTAGAAATGACAAAGTGGGCATTCATATAACAGATCCAGGCTATATATATTACTGCTAGAAATAATCTTCAGTGTAATCCATATCACTAAGCCCAGCAGGTCTTCCAGCTTCTAAGACATTTTGATTTGAGTCCAATGAATTAACAAAGCCCATAATCAGCTTTCTGCCTCGTATTAGTTTAAGCTGTCTTTATGTACTTCTTTAATTTTATTGTGCCTTGCTGTGCCAGAGTCCCAGGCGTGGGTTCTCCTCCACCAAGCTGACAATGCGGGGAAGGTGCACTAGGAGAGCTCCTGCATCCCAAAGAGCTGCCCACAGTCCTTCCTCTTCCTCATACCTGCTATCCCCAGGCGCTCATCCTTGTGTTTGAAAAAGGGTTCTCTTCTACCAATACACTGGCAGAGATAGATGGCTTCTTGCCTCCGAGACTAACATAAATAAAACCTGCCATTTTATTTTGTAGACAACTCATCACCTCTGTTCAGCCAAAGACACACATGAATAGCAAAACTGCCCAGCTGGCTTAATTTTGATGTCTGCTGTGCTTCCTGAATGGAAACTCTAGAGGACCTGCAAACACTTGACTGTAAGTGACAAGGAACCTCTTAATGAATTGAATCCACCCACACAGCCTTTCAGGCACGCAGCATACGGGCTCCGCAGCATACGCTGCTCCTGGGCTCCTCAACACGGGAGCTTCAGTGATGGGAGCCTGTGAGACAACTCTCACAGAAAGGGAGAATTATAATGAAACTCCTCCTAATGTCAAAGTTTCTAGATGTTTCCATACTCTAAGGGAAAGATCTCTCAAAGTGAATTCTGCTCCTTCAGATTTATTAGTACTCCCACTGTGCATTCTGAATTCCTACATAAATCAGCTGCATTCATTTTAAGTATCTCAAACACTGACTTTATGCTGGATCATAAAGTTTACCAGATTTCGTATTTTATGGAGTCAATAAACGGTATTAGGCACAGAAAGCTAATAATATAGAGAGAAATAAATACATGAAATTTATGTAAAGAGCCCTTTTTCAGTCTGATCTAAAGCATGAACTTGCCCACATTTAAAGCCAAGTGACGGGAAAGTGCTGATGTGCCCAGGAACTCTCACCAAGCTAAAAACTCTTTCAAAAGCAACCGTGCACACAGCACATGGGCCTAAAAGATATTCTTGGGCCCCTTAAAAAGTCAAGTCTAACTCTAGGGGGGAAGGTCTCCCCATCAAGACTCTGATCTGTTTGAGAAATTCTTCCTACTTTCCACAACATGTGCCACATGGAAGATGCCATTTAACTAAAAGCTGTGCATGTCAAAAAAGCACGTTAAAGGCATTAACTACTGAATCTGGAGATCAGCTGCATGAACAATCTTACAGAACCACATACCCAAAGGAAACCTTTTCTGCAATTAAAAATTGGTGTAAATAATCTGATTTAAAGTAACAGCAAGCATGAAAATGGTGAGTTTTATGGGGATGTCATTTTAAACAAGATTCTGAGCAATTATCTCAGGCTCTCGTTATCTCAGTGTTACAGCGAATCCTCTGCTGTTCTCACTGCATGTCCCCAGCTGGTTTGAACATATTTGGTGCTGCCCAGTGTTCCCAGCTTGGATCAGTTCTCACTGAGTCAGTTGCTGTGTTGCTCAGTTCAGTTTTATTCCCAACCAGAAAAGAACGACGAATCAGAACTTTACTGTGCAGTAGGACTTACGGAAATAAGTGTATTTAGTATAAGCCCCACTTAATATATCATATTCTATCACAAGTATAAGACATAATGTTATTAAGTACTAAAGAAGATCTCTGCTTTCAACTCTCTCTCAGACATACACCCCCCCAAAACAGAGCTAAAATTACTAATCAGCAGAAATGATCAAAGGACTCACATTCTTTTTGCGTAGATATAACAGGAGCCAAAGCAGCACTTTGGTGCATTTTTGACTCATTTTAATCCCAAACTCTAATCGCTAGACAATAAACATGCAGTTGAAAGCTGCAGTATGAAAGTACAGTTCTATATCCATCCTTTGAAGCAAAACATAGAAAATTAACGCAGATAATACTTCAGTGTCAAAGCGAAGACTTTTTCTTAGTTTGCTTTTTCAGGTGCTGTCAACAAAACCGACAATAATACAGTATTTAGGCTTCACTAGGACTGAAAGTGACAACGAGCTCTACAGCAATTGCCGTCTACACTCACTTTCTACCCATTTGTACTTTCCTCCATGCTCTAATTTGGAGGCTGAAGGCTGTCACCTGTGATGGGCAATGCCACGGAGCTGCAGCAGCAGCCGCTCGCGCCCGCCGATGGGATGGGAGGCTCTCCCCATCAGCCCGCCTTTACTTTCCTCTTCCACTTCAGAGCTGCTTTCTCTTTCCCAAGCAAAAGCAGGAGACAGTTTGGGAATGGTGCTTTCCTCACATATTTTCCTTTGCCTGAAATTAAGGAGGTATTTGCAGTATGTGGGAGATTTCCAGGCATAACCTTTCCCTCTTTTGCTTATGAAAGAGTATCACATATGCAATCATAAACGCATTATTTTGTTGTAAGATCCTCTAGGGCAAAAAGACACTGGTAATACTTCCAGGTATTAGCCAATGCAAAACCAATTATCGAGATTCCAAAGAAGTTTTTGCACCAGTAGATATGCATATGCCAACGTGTATAGACAAATTATACATGCAAATAAGTTGTGATTATTTCCACGCACAATTATCCCGTCTGCACCTGCAAGCACAATATTTGCATATGGGAATTAAGTTGGTCTATGGTTTTTGTTTGTTTGGTGTTTGGCTGTGGGTTTGTTGTGTTGTTTTCTTTTTAAATACATTGTCCATTTGTATTTAAATTGCAGTACAAACCCAACCTTTTGATTAATTACCAGCACTGCCCCCGCAGTAACGGCAACGAAACAAGCCCACGTGTCACTAGCCTGGCTACATGAGCGAGACACTGACTCTCAGTAGCTATACCAAGCACTTAAAAGTACAAACAAAATTTTAAAAATGGGTGA
>JAOXNG010000052.1:35902688-35915727 GCA_028566535.1 Scolopax minor | reverse complement strand
GGTGTCTCTAGGGCCATCAGCTGTGGCCACCTTCTTCACCAGCCAGTGGTGTAGAATAAACAGCATTTCCTTTTTCTTAACAGAGAGGAATTGTAAAGGTAAGCTTACCTGCCTCCCAGCCCTGCTTCACTACGCCAACAGCTTTTCTCTTTGGTGATACGGGGGAGCGAGAGACCCTCTCCCCAGTGAAACCAGGGTTGGACCCAGTCCTGTCCCAGTTCCCCGCCTCGGTGCTGCCCTCCTGGCCATCTTCCCTCTCTCCTCACAGAGAGATGGGGAGGAGGCCAGCAGCAAGGAGATGAGGAGGCTTTGGATCAGAGCCTGCATTCCCTACCTAAGTCCCAAGAGCTCAAAAGCTTTCAGCTGCATCCCATTCACATCTTTTCCTTGTCAGATATCCCTTGATGGGAACAGAACCTGACGGGAGGGGAGGAAGAAGGAAATTACATAAGCAAAACAAAAGTGTAATTAAATTCCCTCTGCAGATGAGCAGACCCCATCTCAGCTGTTACTTTACTTCATTCTGTCACATTCTGGACTGTTCTTTAAAGCACTCTCTGCTAAATGAAACCAAGAGGGCAGCTGAAGGTTTCCCTTTGCCAAGGAGTGCCACACGCCCGCTCTCGGGCCGTTCTCACCACCCTGAGCACAGAGCACCAAGCACACATTTTCAAGGCACTAAAACGAAGCCACCAAAGCCGTGGGTGAATTATGCAGGAAGAAAGTGTGTTTCCCCCGAGCCTCAGCCTCCCTGCGGGACCGGACCTGCGCTGCCTTAGCGACTGCTGGCAGCAGCACCGAAATGCCAGCTGACCCAGGCCCTTAGCCTCTCCAAGGCATCTCATCAATCACTGCTTAAGTCTTTCCCCGTGAGCAGCTTAGGCAAACAAGGCCATTCCTCCTGCTCATCCTGCTCTGATGATTTTCAGTGGCTTCATTATTCTGAGTTACTGACAGATGCTTTGTTTCTCTCACCACACAACTTCTAGGTGCAAACTACTTCTGATTGAGCACACAGATTGAGTCCTTACCCCAATCTCACTCTTCTAATTGGAAAAAGGCATGAGGCAAATTCAAGGAAAATTGCCTCCAGGCTTCCTTCTTTCAAAATAAAGCCAGGATATTTGTAAAAAGCACACATAGGATGGTGGTGGTACATTAAGTTTTCAACACTGCCCGCGGAAGAAAGAATAAGAGGTTCCAGTGAAAATTGCTATAATTTTGTTCAAGGTTATTAGATGGAACAACCTGAAGATATTCCTTATAGTGGAGAAACTAGCTCAGCTCCAGATATTTCATCTGCAGGAAGGCGGAATGTCATCCTGACACTCCCGGAGTGCGTAGAGACCAAGACAAACCTGAGACCAAGCTGAAATTAAGCCAAATTAGGTCTTTTAGGAAAAAAAATGCAAACTACTAAAATACAACGGGCCTTCATATCCCATCTCCAATAAGAAGGTTTATACACAACACTATTTTTACTTAATTTTTTGATAACTTACTTGTAGTATGTGCAACCTGAGACATTGAGAGGCTACTATGAAAGGTGCTGAAATAGTTGTTCTAATCAGTCATCTAATCTCTTACATGGAAATGTTACCTTCTTTTTTCAGACACTTAGCAGCTGGCTATGAAATTCTGGCAGATAATTTGTCCAAAAACTCTTCAAGACTCAAACTTCGTAAGTCCAATTTCTTACCAAAAAATGATGTCTAACTGTCTCACAGTATTCTGAGAGAGAAAGGCTGAAAGCTACGCCTTAGTTTTGGGGATCACTAAAAAGAAAACAGCAAGGTTTTAAAGTTAGCAACTTCAAGAAAGTTGGAGCGAAAAAGAAGGAAGTGAATCTTTCAACTCAAAAATGCAAGGTAGACAGCAAATCCTCAGCATTTTGATCAGCAAAGGTCACATAATGGTGCAATCAGGCTTATTGCAGGGACAGCTGTATTTCTCAACTTTTAACTTTGTAATATTCAGAGGTTTCATAAAATAATTAATTTATACGGATGTTTAGTTTACTTTTAGAGCACTTGAGGGCTTTGTTGCTTTTTTTAGCTCATTGGAGAATGACCACGATAGTTTTTTTTTAAAAAAAAAGGTTTAGCTACAGTAGAGGAAAACTGTCTCTGAATATCATTTCATTTCCATGACCAATTTATTTCTGAAATTCAGACTCCAAAAGCTAATGCATTAGCTGGATTTGCATGCATTTAAATTCATGACTTAAAATACCAGCAACTGTGCTCATACAAAATTAACACGCACACACACTTGCCCACATTTGCTCATTACAATTTAACTGACCCTTATTAAGAGCTACCAGTGTTTTCCCAGGTCGAGGAAGTGATTTACTTAAATGACCCCTGAGAGGGGGAACTGGGGCTCCGAGTTCTGCCTTCCTCAACCTACTTTAAATTCGCAGCAAAACGTCCAGAGGAAGCAGTTCCTCATCTTCATGGCAGCGTTTGCGAGCGGGAGCAGCCGGCACGGGAACACGCTTCCGCTCAGCTTTCAGCCTCAAGAAACAGGAGGTTTGGTTCAGTTTGACTGTCACAGAACGGAACCTCGTTACGTTAGCCACGGAGTTAATTGGTCTTATTTAGGAAGGCATTGAAATGGAATGGCTTTACAAATATTGCAGGATCCTTAATGACACAGATTTTGAGAGTATTGTTTCACGGACGTTGGGGAGGACTTTGCACATGCAGTCAGACAGATGGCTGCGTGTTCAGATAGTTTATTAACTGTACGGGTTACTAATGACCGTATTTCCAGCCAGTTTTACCCACAGCTTCCAGCTTTGATGCTCAAAACGGCACAGGCAATTGCTTAGTCCCTGTACTCAACTCTTCACCCCTCAACCTGGCACAACCCAGACCCCGGGGCACAGCCGGCCAGTGTGTTTCCAGTGAATTGGAGCAGGGGGAGGGCACTGGATGGGCTTTAGGGTCCCTTCCCCAACCCATTCTATGATTCTGTGACTAATTCCAGGAAAGCAGGTGAGCCATTCCAGCATTTCTACACTATTGAAGAAGCTCTACGTGATGACATGAGTGCAAGTTGCTAAATGAGTTGATGCTTACGGTAGAAGGTGTCACTTCAAGGAAGCACATGGCTCTACAGCCCCCAAACACTGGCCATCGGGCTCGCAGTGGCCATCACAGGGAAACGAGAGCTGCTTCGTTAGCAGGGACCCAGCTAGAATTTGTATTAGTCAAAAATTCGGATGGAGAACATGCTGGGATGGAGTTGTTTGGGGGGAAAGACTTGGGAACCTCTAGGCTCGGTTTAAAAAACCCTTTATATGTCTTTCCCTAAAACCAAGATTATACTTGATCCCTTATGCAAAAAATCCTTTTTGTCGATAAACCCAACTAACAGCAGCGTATATATTGAAAGAAATTCACAGTGACAACCAAACCATGGCACAATGTTATCCCTCCCATCAAATCCTGGCAGTAATTTCATTGTAAATAGGAGCAATAAATATTTGCCTTCGCTGCAAAGGACGTAGAGCTGACGTGATCCTAACAATTGCCAGTAACATGCACAAAAGTAAGGAAAAACCATTATCCAGATTACTTTAAGTGGCAACCTGCTGTAATACGTTTATATAGTATAACTTGTAGAAATATTCATTTATCTATTTGCTTACTGCAATGCCCAGTATATGAAAATTATACTTGCACCATCTTATTTACTACAGGGAGGAAGGTTAATGCAGGAGAACACATTAAAGGTCATTTTCATTCTTTGAAATAATTAAGTGTAGCACTTGCAGGATCCTTTTGAGGAGATTTGCAATAGAAAGTGCTTTTAAGTAACTCCACAGGTTACTGCATTAAAATAAATCTTCTGACAGCGGAGATTTAACAAAGAACTTGGAACAAACCAGCAGCCCCCTTTGAGAGAGGGAGTAGTGTTTTCTTGCCCCAGGTTTTTAAGTTTTCAAACCAGCAGTGTCCACTGCACAGCATTGTTCTATGGCTCCTGTAAGCACAATATCAAATAAACAAAGCTGATGATAATGAGATATACGGACAAAAAAAGAAGGAGGAAGGGAAAGAGAAGTCTCCTGTGTTTTAATCAGCAGTTATAACACCCATGGCAGGATCGCTGTGGTCATACCACAAAGCACAGGAGAAGAAGTGCATTTCCCCTAAATGAGGTTATAACAGCAGCAATAGGATGTGTCAAAATTACTGGGCACAGAAACTCCAGCTTCAGAACATTTTGGTGGCCCTTCTTTGTGCTGACAGCTCCAGGGCCACAGCCTTGTTGGAATGGCACCAGGTGACACTGTGTGAACGCTGTGTACCTGCTCTCCAGTCCCACCGAGTGCTGGGTCCCACAAGGACAGCAGGAGCCCTAACGAACCCCTGGCTAATGCTCAACTGGGCACCAGCACCCAGCGAAAGGGGGGAACCCCAAAGCAGGCTCGCAATAGCAGCTCTGGACTTGGTTCAGCTTTGTAGATAGATTTTTATCATTTTGACAATTTAGCACTTCTCAGCCTGAACAAAAATCAGTGTCCTGCAAGAGAGACCTCTTCTGCTTATTTACCTCTGATTGCTGTTCACAACCATTTCACTTGTTTCTATGTAAGAGTCATGAAAAGCCAAACAGAAAAGCCAAAAGGGACTGGAGCTTTCACTGTGTTCTTTACACACCCTTAAGCTGAGAGCTGGAAGCCGGGGCCAGCACATCACTGCGGCTGCCTGCTCCTTAATCCCGACGCCCGGAGCATCGGTACCTGCGAGGAGCATCTCCAGCTGGGTCCCTCTGGGGTCAGGGTCACCCTCCAACAGGGGCAGCGAGACGCTGGGGAGAGCCTTCTCCTCCCGGCACAAATCACCGCGGCACAAACCTCAGAAATATTTCCCTGCTGCGCCCTGCTGTCATCGGCAGGGCTGTATTTTTTAGCCTTAGACACGTTACAAGCATAATGGAGAACACATAAATGAATGCACAATGATTACAGATATTTATACGCATCCTGCTGGTGAGAGATCACACCTATAATTCACATGGGGTAAAGCCACAAAATTATGAAGGTCTTCCTGCCGCTGCCATTTATAATCCGATGGGAATCCATTACGTTTTTATTTCTCGTGCTACAAGAGGCAATTTATGACTGTCTGTATATCACGTTATGTTTTAGAGGTGATGATAATGTAAAAGCAGCCTGACCTCAAAATGGAATCACTGATTGAAGCGAAATGCCGTTTCACAAAAAGTAGACTTGGTTTCTTAGATAAATAAGTAACTATAGGTAAAGCTTTCTAAATTTTAGTTATGGCATTCATTTTAGAAAATAATTTTTGTTAAAATAATCTCTTTCTGGGGTCATTCTATTTAATTTTCCTTAAAGCTTCAGCTCTCAGTGCACTTATATGTGCTTAAGAATTACTGTGACATACTGTGACATACTGAGGCCAAGAATTAATGTCAGACAGTGTGATGCTCAACTACACAGGATCTGATGGCTCAGAGTCGTCCCTAGTGTCTTCTACTTAGAAATAAAGCAGCGTTTGTGGTAACAACTCTCAGTGTCCCCCACAGAAGCTGCATGACAAGCCCAAATGCAAGACACGATATGAATATTCCTTTATCAGCGTTATTATTGTTGGGTTCGTTATTATTTCTAAGGATAAGAAAGGATAAAAGTTCTATTACATTAATTTGGTTTCTGACCTGCAACATTAATTTGTTCATACCTTTGCAAACCAACCACATTTGAATTTCCAGATTCTGAAGTTACAAGATTAAGGATGGCACTGTCATATTCTGGTTACAGGTTTTTTAAAGCTGTAGATTCTGTTCTGTGTTGAAGGGCTGCCTTCCTGCGGGCGTAAGTACCTCAGAAGAGATTCATTAAAATTGACAGCTGGCTAAACTTTATACATCTTGACCTCACTAAGAGTTCAGTTTCACCTGCAGTAGAGCCATTATATTGGCGTAATGTGTTACACAAGTCGAGCTGAAGTCAAATTACACTTAATAAGCTAGACTATATTTTAAAAAGAAGATGAAATAATGGCTATAATATTTAATGTACCACTTAGTCATCACATTAATAGTAAATCTATCAGTAAAGCTGATGGAGCTGCAATGGATTCAGCAGAAGCTGCCCTGAAGCTGAACGCCTCGGGTGGGAAGAGCTGAGCACGAGGCACTTTCACAAAGCCCAAAGCCTTAAGGAATAAACTGTCTTAATCTTCATTTTCCTCTGTAACTTACTTTACTTTATATAGCTTATAATCCAAGTTTAACTTAAGTAATAATTACATCTGAATTATGAAACAGATACTAAGTTATAGATTAAAATCCATTTATCAGTAAGTATTTATTTTTAAATCTTTCCTCACTAGAAATGGAAAAACAAGTTTACGTCCATCTTGCTGCAGTCAGTGCCTGGTCTACTTCATTTGCATGTCTTGTCATTTAGTGCTCTTAACTGGAGGTCTTAAACTCATGTGCCATATCACTTAGTATGTCCTTTAACTCACTGAATGTAATAAAAGCCAAGAACTGAAAATTCAAAAAATAAGCTAAAAATTTGAGGACAGCAAAAGACTTAAAATATCAGTTCAAAATAAGGTTAATGTCTCATCTTTTCAGGAAGGCAGCGTAATTCTTACCTTTACCTGTGCTGTGCTCACCAAAAGACAAGTTTTGTTTGTGGGCAACATACAAAGGGTTTTCTTTAGCTGTCAGCATTTTACACCAGGACTTGAACCCTGCCCAGAGTTCTGGGATGTTTGAAGCAAAGAAATTATTCTCTTGACCTTGATTTACCCTTTCAAGGGAGTTGCTTTGAAACGGTTCAGCAAAAACAGACCTACGTGGAGTGTGTTCAATTTTAAATTTTCTCTTCTAATGCAGGAAATATACAAATTCTAAACTTTGTAATTCATCTCTTCTTTTCTGTAATGTGATTAAGGCACCAGTTTCAATACAAACTGGAGTAAATTGTATGAGTGTGTCTGCCTGAAAATGAAGTATGTTTTCACTGTTATAGCAGTGACACACCTTCCAAAAAGGCACAGCCAGCTGCTGAGCAGAATGATGAGGAAGAGATTCTTATCAAGTCTTCCAAAATGTCACAAAAGGGAACGACCTTGGTTTAACTACTCTGGTAAACACTTCACCATTTGCACAGCAACATCTCTGCCAGAAGAAGGGGGAGAAAACATTGCTTTTGTTACATTTTCAGGGACGCATTTTGGGCCTTCTCCACCCATCAGGAGACTATTTTATTTTTGTTTAAATATCATCCTGATTACACACCATTTCATACCAAAACAGTGCTTTCTTCTTTTCGTATTAAGAGAGTGTAATATTGGACAAAGGTGCAAATTTATCTCCCATAGTTTAAGGCTTGAACTCTGATTGAGCTTCTGAATGGTTTCAGGAATGTCAGCCCCAAGCTCTCATCACTCCCTCCAAAGGATGCAATTGCCCAAATAGCCTTCTTTTTAGAGAAAGTCAGCAGCTCGAGTTCCACCATGCCCTATTTGTCCCTTACTTTATTGCAAAGGCTGCCAATCCAGGCTTAGCAGATGCTACATGGCCCACATACTTGAAACCCTTTTTTCCTTGGGTGCTGAGCATCATTCCTCAGCCACAGGCTGGAAGACATGAAAAGCTCCATGGTCCATTACAAACATCCTGAGCTGTTTGATCATTCAGATTAGAAAGCCTCTAAAGATCAGACAAGCAAACATGCTGGTTTACAATTAGCTGCTTTAGGCTGTACACTGTATAAATTTGTGCTTGGTGTGCTCTGTGAAAAACCAAAGCCCTTGTTTCTATCTTTAGTGCCAACCTCCCTCAATAATAAATTCCATGGCCACGGTGGCCTGCTCAGAAATTGAGTAGCCTCTGGCCACAGATAACCATCAAGGAGGTGGATAACCTTAAATGTTACCCTCTCAAGGTTAAAAAAGTGCATTTAAGATTGGTCTGGCTTTCAGTTCTCATTCTTGCATCCTTCCTGAACTCCTGGCCTCCCGGGAGAACCTGCCTGGTGATGGATGCAATGTGTTTTTCCTCTTGTTCTTCAAAGTCGATTCAGTCATCACAGTAGGTGGGGTACATTTTTCAAGCCCTGGAATGAGAGCTGGTCGGCACGAAGCAGTTGCAGGAAAGAGAAAACCGCGCTGAAAACAGAGCTGGGCTAGTAGTACTGGGGAAGAGCACAAACACCTCTCCCACCACACGTGAGACCTTGAATCGAGCAGTGCCCCACATCCCCCTCATGAAAACCCTGTATGGCTCAGCTCACGTTCTCCTTCTTGTGATGCATTAAGGATTATTAGCATTAACTCAGAATATCACCCCAACAAAAATCAGAATTTTTCCTCACCTTTGAGGTCAATTCGGGGAAGGCCTCAAAGACAGAAAACTGCTCAAGACACAGCCTGGATTAGAGCCCAACTTCACAAACAGAAATTACTACAAGTATTTTCCATAAAACTTTCTAACAGACAATGACTTTTCTCAATATATATTTTCTGCTTCATGGTATCTACACTCATCCTCTTAACTCTCCCATATAACTGCCAAAGAACATCTTTCAGAAAATACAGACTGGCTTTAGCTACCACTGAAGTCGTACATGTCATTATAAGATACGTCTCACCATTGAGTTTCCACGTTACAACCAAAAGGAATTAGGATGTAATTAACACACATCAAATAACAAAACTATTCATAAGATTACTGAGAAAATTTCCTTTTAAAATCAGAGGGAATTAATAGCAGGGTTTGCCTTTGCACAGTAAAGATATTCATTCTTCATACAAAGTCCTCAGCCATGGAAGATTTGAGTATTCTCAGTGGAGCTGTGACTTTGGGACAGGTCACAAAACCCAAGGGATGTGCTTTCCATGGAGGGGGGCAGTTACTATTGCACTGGTGGTTACTCTGCTGGGTGTTCATAAGCAACTGACTGTTTTAAACCCCAGGTTGCATCTATATGCGAAACACCAGAACACATGAAATCAGAGCTAAAAGCACCACTGCACTATTGGCACAGGAAAAAATTAAACCCTAAAGATGAATTCTTTCCACTGCTGTTGATTTTCACGTACCACTAATCCACGTGATCTGTTATTTGAACTATCAGTGCTATCATTGATTTTAATGGGCCAATCAATGCTAACAATATTTTTTTTCAAAGCTGTCCTTAAATATAGGAGACAGGAGATGTCATAGTGACAGAAGAGACAGCGGGGGGCAGGAGGTGCCTGCCTGGGGAAGTCTGATGGGCAGGCGAGGTGACCCCCATGTCTGGGGTCACAACAGCTCCTCGGGAGGGGGTTTCAGACGTAGGCAAGGTGAGCCCCAGCCCTTGTCTGTTGTAGGAAGATGATACACACAGCAAAGGGAGCATGGCCTGCTTTTAAAATGGGACTCTTCTTTTTACCTCCTCCAGGATCATCTATTTCTAAAACTTATTAGCATTAAAATATTGTACCAACAGAGAACAACAATTTGTTCGTTTTCCTTACAGTTTGCTTTTTCTAAGTGTGAAAAAAACCATTCCAATAGAGAAAAGCCCACTTTAAAGGTACGAGTTTAACATTTCACAACAATCTATACCTTATTTCAGCAGAAGTACAAACACAATGTGCTTCCTGTCCCAGGCTTTGTTATGCAACGGAAATCCTTTCCATAGAAGCATAGATGGGTCAAAACAAACCAGAACTGCTCTATTCAGAAAGAAAAAATAAGAAAGTTCCCATTCCCACATATTATGCTATTCAAAGCATATTTGATAGCATGTACAGGCATCCAGGTGGCATCTTCCCCTCACAGCACAATACCCATCTTCCATGGAATGTCTTCAAAAACTTCAAAACATGGTACTGCACATGTTTTTGTAAATGAGGTATCAGTGAAGCTGAAAATAGGTGTTTTAGCCCTGAACAGTACACCAGTAGCACCAGTACAAGCTCCCACATCACACTGTAGAGGGGTGGCTTATGGCATTTGTATCCAGTCATCCCAGAAATAATTTTTGGCACGGGATAGGGCAGGCTCTTGGCCACACTTCACCAGTAAAGGTGCTCTGACAAGTAGGCACAACTTCTGCAGAAGCAAGAAAGGCTCTGACCTCCAGCAGAAAGCAGAATGAAGCAGATTGTTCTGTCACTAAATTCTGATGGTTATGCAAACCACAGATTTATGCTGCAAAAAGTGTGTGTTTCTATGTATTAACAAAGGCAGGCGACACAGCAGTCTTGTTTTCTCCTATGCTCCTTAGTCTCTTGCCCTGTATAAAGCCAACCCAAAACCTGGAATTTCTCATTTTCCTGATTTGTGATGCATTACACCCTTACTGAATAGTTCAACTCCATGACTATGGTTGCTCTTCAGTTCCTCTCTACCTCCAGACTGTCAAGTCAAAATACAGCACGGTATTTTTTCAGATACAACCCAAGACACCTGAACTGCTCAATCACCACTAAAGAAGTAAATCCACACTTCCAAATATTGTTCAAGTTATTGTAAAAAGCTACTGGAAACTTAAAACAACTGTTGTTCACAGCTTCAGTAGAAGCTCTTTATATTTACACTTGTCAGAGATCAAGTCTCCTCCAATAGAGTAAACGGATTTATTCATAAAATCTCTGCCTTTGTTACACCTCCTTTTCTCCCTGATCCAGATGGCAGCCACAGAAGAGCATCACCGCAGCCAACGGCACATTCCAGCTTGTTGACTCACTGCATTTCACTGCTAGTGGGTTTGGTGCCTTTTTGTGTCCAACAAGTCAGATTTTTTAAATCTGCTCATATATAACACTTACATTTCAGAACCCTTGTGTGCTCGTTCTCTACGTGCAGCCCGAGCTGTGATAACGCTCCACGGGGACAATTAGAAATGGCTCGTGTTCCATCCAAGCCTCCCTAAACCTAAACTTTTCTGGAGATTTCAAGGAAACACGTAGAAGGCATTTCTCATTGTGTTGCTGTACACCTGCAGCCACAGCCAAGGTCAAGGGAGGAAGCAACAAAATGCTGCAAGAAAGGCAGTTCCTTTGGCATCTGAACGAGGGCAGGAAACTCTGGAAGCGTCATAAGAAAGTTTTTCTAGTGAGATCTTCACCCAGCCTTGCAGGAGCCAAACGCAGAGGATCCTTGTGGTTCTGTCCAACTGAGATGCTCTGTTCTGTTCTATACAGCTCTGAGGAATAAATGCACTAACATCTGCCCCGGATTCAAACAGGCCAGACCCTCACATTCACAGAGCACAGCACAAGGGGACAGCTTGTGTCCCCCCAAGACCTGAGCTGGCCCAGCCACCAAAGGGCCCGGATTCCGGATCTATTGCTCTGCTTTGACCCCAGGCAGCCTTCAGAGGAGGCCATGAGCTGTTCTGTAACAAATAATATAATTACCAGCAATTTTATTTCATATTTACTCAAAGCACATTTAAAAATATTTCATTCAATGTGCAAGTAATACTCAAAAGGTGGGGTTTTTTTTGAAAATCAAGTGGTTTCAAATTGTGCTTTCTCTTCAAAACAAATTTTTAAAGTTAAATGAGCACAATTTTCTGCTGCATTAAACTGGTGACAAGTCAAAATAGCTGCAAATCTACTTGCAATAATTCATGATCATTTATCTTTCCTGTTACTCATTGTAAATATATCTTTACATAATAAGTTAATTTATTGCCATATTTTTTTCAGGAGTTCACTCAGGAAGATAGGTCCCAATAGAAGTGTTCATGCACAGCCTCTGCAAACTAGCAAGACCATTCCTTCTTCTATTTCTCTGAATTTCCAAAAATTAATGTAAATCCTGAAAAGTCAAAGCAAGGATTTAACTGTCTTAAATTTTCCATTGTGCTTTTAAATATACATATTCTCTCCTTTGAGATTCTGTTTGGATGTTAGTAGCCAACCCTCATTCTTTTTAATCTCTGTTAAAGTGCACAGGGATGGGCTCAGCACAACCATTTGCACGTTCAAGATGAAATATCAGCAAAAGAAAATTGTCCAGGGCAGATATATTTCAGCATGAATCATTAATTCCTAAAGCTTGAGCCTTTTCATTATTCATTACACATTTCTCATCCTGCACTGTTCCCTGTGTTAGCAGAGCTGCAGTGAGAGAACTCACAGCTCACAAGTGCTGGTGTGTAGCCGGGGGGCCGGTCCGTACCCCGGCACTATCCAACTGAACAACTCACAGGTAACCAGACTAAAGAGCTACTTTTCCACCGAATTGCAAAGATCACAGTCACTGAAATCTGGTGTTCTACAGACCAGGCCCTTAACCTCTGCGACTAGTTTCCATGGCTATTTGCAAGGTATTTCTTTATGCCAAAATTACAAAGAAGAAAACCCAAACCAAATTCTTTGGATTTCCAACAGATTTGTGCTCTCCCTATGCTGCTGGAAGGTAGGAACTTATATATCCAATTGTACATATTGAAAATATTAAGAATTAAATGCTATTTTATCAGTTCTAGAGAAAGACTGAAGCTTTATATTCCACATTCCACTGCAACAGTGGAATTCAAACTAGTGCAAACGAGAGCAGCTTCACTGCAGAGGAGCCACCGCCACAGCAGAGAATGGCCTCCAGTGTTTAAATAAGGGAAAACACTGGCTGCTGTTGCCTCCACACATGGCTCGGTTTCAATGGGTTGGGGGGGAAAAAAAATCTACACTGACTGATTTCCAAGCCATTAGGAGTTCTTACACACAGGCTCGCTGGCGAGCAGAGGCACAATGCAGCCTGCAGAACAGGAACAATACATGGGGGACTGTCACTGAGACACTTAAACCATCTGTACTCGCACGGCGCTTGGCAGCAAATCCCGAAAAAAGGCAGCCTAGGTCTGGGGGTGTAATAAAGGCAGTGCATATAAATGAGTAAAAGTCACTGAACCAATTTACAAGGCATTAGTGCATTGGCTCCTGGGCTCCAGCCCCTCAGCAAGAATTCTTTCAGAGCAGCTCTCTCCACCCTCCTTTTGGCAAAGGCTCAGACAGGCTCAGCCCAGCGGACACAGATCCACCAG
>JAOXNG010000052.1:35871756-35881996 GCA_028566535.1 Scolopax minor | reverse complement strand
GAAGATACTGGGAAAACATTACAGAGCGGTACTGTCCCCAGTTTCCCCAGCTCATCTCTGCGCTACATCCGTACAGGAGATCTCTGCTGTACCACAGCAACAACAGAAAATGACATTTTAAACGCCAAAGCCTGTTTTTTTCCCAAAACTACAGTCTGTACCAATTGACATTAACCAACTGTTTTCCTGTGGTTATCCCATTTTGTAATTTTATGAATAAAATCGACTTGTGCGATCACAACAGAATCACACCAATGCCTTCCAGTTTCCAGCGGTAAAATGTTCACGTACACACATAAAACAAAGCAAAGCAACAAAATCTCACTCATTTTTCTAAAAATACTCCGAGCCAAAGCACATGCAAGGAATACAAAAAGCTAGTTAAGATAAAAGGTTTTATATGAATCCAAAAAACTCTATAAAATGCAGCTTAGCTGTAAAAAAGCAACTTCAAAGCCATCCTATTTGGTCATTTCCTATGGGATCACAAAAGAGGAGGAATATTCCTCAGCTTATGTACAACTCAGAAGAGAGAAAAGCACAGGAAAGCAAAATTTCATGGTGAATAAGATCTTTTTACTGCCACTAAGGCTGCACCACAGGATAACACTGATTGCCTTGTTACCAAAGAGTCATTCTGGAAACTTCTCAGCACCTTCCTGCTGAAAATATTAATTTAATCTCGCATCTAGCAACCTGTGTGATGGCAACTTCTCTACCCCAATTAAGAGGTTTATTTTTGATGCGCATGCTGACAGCTCCTAAAAGCTAATGGAAAGGCATTTATGTGTAATTTAAAGTCTGATTATTTGAGCATTAAAGTTCCCTGACAGCCCTTTCTATTGGGAAGGGGAAATTTAGTAAGAGAACAAATCAGCTTTGCTATATTAACATAACTTCTCAGTCTGGTATGAAAGCCAGGCCTAAAGTTTGCTTATATTAACATATAATGCAAAAATATGGTTTCACCTGAGAACAATTTCACAAATTACCATTTTTTAGATGGTAAAACCTGAGAATAAGGAATAAAGGAACTTTATATGTGTCTTCAAACATTTCAAAAGACAAGGAACTGAGTCAATAAACGAGCTCTCTGAGCAAGGTAATTTGCTATATTGTACTTCGAATTTCACATCAATCATTTTTTTCATCTAAAAAACAGATTTTATTCTAAATCAATATTTTCCATATGAAGATATTGACCCTGCATATTTTGTGTCAGGGCATGTCAAATCATTCCATTAGGGTTTGTCAAGCTGGAACGTTTCCTTTCGAATGAAGATAAACTTTGATGGGGCTCAGCCTTGGTTCCCGTGGCCACTGTCCCCACGAGCTCCGCTCCGCAAAGGGCCACCTTCCCTCCAGAATCTTCTCTGCACACTCACCCTGGTAGCCCCAGTGGATGCTGCCTTTTATGCCACCTGTCAAAGCTTGCACATTTTTTATTGCATTGAAAGAGTTTTGTTGGTTTTTACAGTTGTCGTATCATCTAGTTAAAACTGCTTCACAGGAGCAGCCTGATATTTCAAACTTTGATTCTAAGGCAGGTGAAAAGAAATACAGAAAGTAATCAAACTTTGCTATAGAAGGAAAATCCATTTGCACTTCTATGTGCACTCTCTCTGATTAATCTGATTCTGTTGTTATTTATAAAGTTTTCATATTTTATATTACTTTCCAGGCTCCCAAAGATGAACCGCCTTATGCTACTTTTCTTCTTGTTCTTGGCTCCAGCATTTGCTGACAAAGAAAGCCAGAAAACAAACCAGAACTTTTCTTCCAACAAGGCCAGTCATAAACGACTGAAGCGAGACTGGATATGGAACCAAATGCACATCAAAGAGGAGATTGACGCCCCGTTACCGCACCACGTTGGCAAGGTAACTAGCGGTCTGTTAGCAATGAATAATTAGAAATGCAGACAGCAAATGAGCCTCTTCAAAAGTGTTACTTGTTTGCAGTCTAGGCAGGAGAGCAGAGAAAAAAAAAAAGGATATAGAAATGGGAGTTAATGGGTGTTACAATCTTAAGGATGTGGACACAGAGTAAATCAAGAGTAATGTCAAAGGGTTTTTAATTCTTTTGAAGAATGCAAATAAATTTTGGAGAATGGCAAGTATGGAGCATCCGCAGTGAGGGAACAATCGCATTGCTCACAGGTGCACCGTTAGGAAGGAAGCCTGGCCTCTGATATATGTCAATATTTTTCTGGCAGCTCAAGATTCTTTCAAAAGCCTAGGAGATGAGCTAGTAAAAACGCATGCATTAAAAAACATACAGTTTACACCTCCCAGCTTGGATACAAACCAGAAGAGCTATGTTTAGGAATACTGTTACACAATTGAAAAATTTGTTTTACCAAGTCAAAGAAAATATATTTTTTAAAAATATTAATGAGCATTGACCTGCCTGCAAACCCCCGCTCATCAAGTCCTGTGATTAACTGCGTATCCCTCAAAGTTCTTCCCATCTCGTCTTTCAAATCGAACTGCTGTGACACTTCTCAGATAAATGCAGTCGAACGTTTTCCTCCCATGTACAACAACCAGCATCTGCCAGGGCTGCCTGGGCACGGGCAAAGGGGCCCTTCTGGCTCAGCCAGCGCTGCTGCCGGCAGAAAGCACCATGGGCTTCCCTGGGCTGACACCAGCTGGGGGGGCACCTCGCTTCCATTTCAGACCCAGTCAGTGGCGGATTGAGGAGAAGGCTTCTATTCCTGGAACTGCCCCAAATAAGAGTAATTCACTTTGTGCGCCGCTGCCGATTGCTTTTGCAATGGCCACGTTTGTGGGATTGAACATCTGACAAAACCCTTAGAACGGCCACCGCGGCGGCCTGGCAGGACGGAGCGACAGCCGCAGGAATATGCTGACAGGTTCTGATTTTATCCTTCACCACCTCGGATACTTCCCTTTGCCTGTTCACCCCCAGCTTTAGAAAAGGCAATCTCGGAACTCTATACCTTTTACACTGAATAAGTAAATAAAAATGGAGAACGAAGACCCAGACTATACTATCTTGAAGAAAAGTGTGAGGTTATTTCTCACGTTACATCTCCGGAGCTCTAAAGTCTCTTTCGGCAGCAGCCAGAAGCATGATAGAGTATGTGGAATGAGGGAAGAAAATTTTAAGGACACATTTCAAAAAAGAAGACAGAAATGAAAGGATGTTCAGCGGTAAATGAAAACTACAGGATAAATCAAACCCCAAATACCAAACAGCTGCAATTTATGATAGCATCAGTAACAAAAGGCTAGAAATCCTGAGTCCAACCCAGCAATTATCGATAAATAGCTCGTTGAAATAAGAATGCTGATATAGTGCTCAGACACTGCTATCAGTGTCCTTAGATGGGTGAAGGTATAGAAGGGGAAGAACCATCAGATTATCTGCAGATTAAATCATATGCCAAGCCATCTGGGATTGGATTAAATTACATTTTTAAATTGATTAATGTTCATTCCTTTTACCCATCCCAATTTCATCGCATATAATCTTAAATTTTAAGATCTGCAGGGTGGAAATTTACTGTCATTGCATGAGCCTAAAGACTCACTATGACAAAAATTGCATATGACTAAACACAAGAAAACTGTCACCTATGGCAGGAATCCTGCTAAATGCTAAGTAATAGAGACTAATGCCAAATAATAGCTGTGAATACAAGATTTGGTTCTGTAATTCTATGAAATCTCAGCAAAATCAGAAGGTTACCTGCAAACAAGGATAGCTTGTGGTGGCACATGTTATCTCGGACAAAATGAGGTTAGTATTTTGTATGCCTTAACTACATGAACAATTTATATCTTTAAGAAATATGAGATACGATCTTAAAAAAATGGGGTTTGATATGCAAGCCAGTCTCACCCTGGAGCTGCTGTGGTGAGGTTTGTTTAGTGACACTGCAGCTGACCTCAAAAGTGGCGGTGGCTATTCTGGTTCCAAACTAGGTCTGAAGAAGCCCTGAGTGTGTGTATCTCCTGTGCTGCCCCCTGTCAGAGCTCACTTTTTCCTTTTTCAATTACTCTTTCCTTCTAGATCACATCAAGTGTAAGGAACAACAACGCTAAGTACATCATTGAAGGGGAATACGCCAACACCATCTTTAAAGTCGAAGAAACCAGTGGCGACGTGTACGCGTTCGAGAGGCTCGACAGGGAAAAGAAAGCAGAGTATGAGCTGACAGCTCTCATTATTGACAGAAGAAACAACCAGTCGCTGGAACCCCCATCTAAGTTCATTATCAAGGTTTATGATATTAATGACAATGCCCCTGTGTTTGTACAGAAGGTATTCAACGGATCTGTCCCAGAAATGTCACCAGTGGGTACGTTCCTCCGTCACTCATTTCCCTTCATGCCTCTGGTTAAAAAGCAAAATTTAAACTAAATATGCTCTTTGAAAATCCTTTTCTAGGAACCTCAGTCACCAAAGTGACAGCTGTAGACGCTGATGACCCAACAGTTACAGGTCACGCCACGGTTACGTACCAAGTCATTAAAGGAGATGAGTACTTTGCAGTTGATGACTCTGGTAGGTCAGATACACAAGGTTACCTTACACTAGGAAGAAAATGCATTTTAAAGCCTTTATCATTCTGGTCAAGGTGAGGTAATAACTCAAAACTATAATTTTAACCATAATTTTAAAAGATTTTTCATTCATACACACAATGTCTATTGTCAACATCTGGAAATGAACTAATAAAGTTGGGATATCAGGTGCTGTGAACTAAATAAGAAGATAAAAGGTCATTTTTTCCCACCGATGAAGAGACTGGCTAGGAGCTAATGTTAGTTCATGTTTTCAGTTTAGCAGAGATACCATTCCTTTCACTACAGAGAAGAAGGGAAATACATAAATTCTGAACTCAGCACTCAACAATCAAGAACTCAGCCCTCTGTTTTCCTAAACTTTCTTGTTTTAAACTGTAACTTTGCCCAGTTTTAAAAATAGCATCATTATCTCTTGTAACCATACCAGTCCTCTGGAGCAAATAACTCAGATAAAGAAGTGTTCAGAAAACCTCTCTAGATGCTGTAATGACAAGTTCACTAAATTGTTTCCAAGCAGCAAAGATCAGCTTAAAGGAAGGTATTGTATCAAATCTCCTAAATATTCCATCATGTAGAAAAAATTGTTAACATTTCTAGCCTTAGAAAAATATGACTGTAGAAATGCTACTTAAAGCTGAATGTGTGGCATAAGGCAAAAACTCGCTGTCAAAATTAAGAGACATGCTGCAAAGCCTAATCTTTTTCAATATTAATTTTTCAAAGGTGTGATTTCTACCAAAAAGGCTGATTTAGACCGAGAGCATCAATCAACATATGAAATCGTTGTTAAAGCAAAAGATGCTCCAGGGTCTTCTGGGGACTCAAGCACAGCCACGGTCATTATCACTTTAACAGACATCAATGACAACTTCCCGGTGTTCAAGCACTGTGAGTATAACCCAAGCACCGTATCATTTGGAAACCAGGGGGTGACATGATCATTGTGAATTTATGTCAGAGCTCATCACAATTCAACTTTTCTTAAAAGTGGACAAAAGAATCTTACATATTCAGAAGGTCTTCTGTATTCCGGCCCCAGCTATGGTTCCTGGCTGACACACACCTAGAGGAGAAAATTGAAATCACTATTAATTTCATCACTTTGTACAAGGTCTTGACACTTTTGAGAATTAATTATATTTTTATGAAAACTATAACACAAGTGTTGTCTATAGAGATATATAATGCCAAATTCTCAATGAAGTATTTTTCTGTACGTCTATAAACTAAGAGCAATTTTAAACTGAGTTCTAACTTCCATGTACACAATCCTTATGTCTTTTTTGTTGGTTTGTTGTTTTTTTGTTTTGTTTTTTTTTTAAACAGCATCGTTTCACTTTAAAGTTCCTGAAAACATTTCAGTAGGAGGAGAAGTTGGCAGAGTCAAAGTAGAAGATATCGATGAACCACAACACAGAAATACAAAATACAGTTTTGTCAGAGGAGATTACAGGGACACCTTTGAAATTGTAGCAAATCCACTGACAAATGAAGGAATCATTAGGCCAAAGAAGGTATTTTTCCCAGTGAGAAAGATGATTATTTTGTTTTCCACATGTAATAAGAGTGTTTGATTCGGTTTGGGACTGGTGGGAGGGAAAAATGGAAATATATTCATCCTAAAGCCCCTGCAATGTGACCTGTGAGAGAAGGAGAGCTGGGCATTTACTAACTCAATTTAAGAGCCAGGCCTGGGAAAATCTAGAATTACTGCAGAATGCAATGGGGACTACGTCAGATATTCAGGTTACACACATCAGGCTCCTCCCAAACTTTAGATATTTGGATGCTTCAAAGAGTCAGTGAATTTGAGAGCTGAGCCAAACAAGTCAAAGTTCTGCACTTCACTTCTGCAGCCCAAGTGAAACCTCAGGAGAAAATGTGAGGAAGTCCACTAAAAATGTTCTTCACAGTCTGACCCTCCAGTGTGAACCACAGCTCCCTTACTCTCCTCGGGGTGTTTTCAGAGCTTCCCCACTAATTCCCTCTTTAAGAGGGCCCAACCAACCTCTCCAAAGGCTTTATATCATGGTTTGCTCCTTGCTTTTCAGTTCTCAAACCTACTTGATTTGTACCAAGGGACATTCCTGTGTTATGCAGAGTGCTCACAAGCCAAGAGTTCATTGATTTCATTGACTCACAGTTAAAAAAAGAGGAAGGAGGACTATAAATCACCTCCCGTAATCCTCAGATTGACGGGAATGTATTTTTCACTTCCACATGTCTCTCTGCAACTCTCAAGGCTGGAAATGTCATTAAGAAGAAGAGAAAACTTAAAGGAAAAAAAGTATTCCAAGTCTGGCAGTAAGGTCTTTGGCTGTGGTGACACGAGGTGTGAGCCACGTTCCTTCTCCAAGTGCAGCCCTTCCCCTGGTCTTTCCAGGCTTTTGTCAAAATTTTAAATATACATCCCTGTGAGATAAAATTTCACCTGCCAGAGAAGCACCACCATTTCCATTTGCAATATCCACTATTGTGGGATTCCTTTTATAATCTCAGGCAATGGGAAAAACACTAATTTATCACTAAATCCCCCAGCTATCAGTCAGTGCGGGTACAAAGTCTGCCTTGACTGACTTCAGAACAGAAAACCTAGCAAAGAGGAGGAACCTGGTCCCCGACCTTTGAGAAAAAGGAGCTAAACAAGTTTTGGTAGCTACAAAATTTAAAAACATTTAAAAATTAAAATTATTTAAACTGAGAAATACTCACTGAACTTAGAATCCTAGATAAATCTGTTCAAAACCAAGAGTTGCTCAAGCCACTCGATTTATGAAAGAGAAATTTGATTTGGAAACGTTCCCCTAAGAGTCTAACTGAGATGCAATTTATGAATTAGAGCACAGAGCTTAAATTTGCATAGATTATGCAAAGTTTACTTAGACACCTCCAAAGGAAGAATATCTGTGTTTGTCTTTTTTCTAGCCCCTGGACTTTGAAAAAGTAGCAGAATACAGGTTTGACATTGAAGCGACGGATCCCACTGTCGATCTTCGCTATTTTAAAGGCAGTGGCTCTCGGAGCATTTCATCAGTCACCATTGAAGTCACAGATGTCGACGAGCCTCCCATCTTCACTAAGCTCCCATATGAATTTAAAGTGAAGGAAAATGATCCAGAAGTAAAAACACTTGGTTCAGTTTGGGCACACGACCCTGACGCAGCTAAACGGAAAATCAGGTAACACGACTCCAGCTTTACTAATTCAACTTTAAAGTGGACTATTCATTAATGGCTCTAGGAACAGCACAAAGAACTGAGACTTGGGCCATATTTTTCAGAATGGGAATGCAAAAAGAAAAAAAAAAATCCAATTTGATTTTTCAAGCACTGCAGCCATGGATATATATGGTGACCAATAAATATGAGCATAAATTACATTTACCCATGTAATTACCACATAAACTGTCCGCTAAAACACTCGCACATTTACAAGAAAATGCATAATCCTGGATAACTTTCCATGGTTAAAATTTATTGTTACGTTTTTTATTGTAATAACTCTCTTAAGCATGTGCTTTGAAAAGAAAATAGACTTCTGAAACAGTAGAAGACAATAATCCAGAAACTTTCCCAACTGATATATTTTGCTCTCACAGCTTGCATAATTTTAGGGAAATATTATAAGACTGCCTGGTCAAGATATTAATAGAATTCCTCACACAAGAGCTCTCTGACCTTCCACAATAAAGAACCAAAGTAACACACAGTATCATCACCCTTGCCTTGACATATCTCTTTCTAAACAAAAACCAGATTTATCCGACGAAGAGCTAGTCCTAGTGGAGACTATATTAGGGTCTCCGATACTGGAATTATTCAGCTGCCCAAGCCCCTGGACAGAGAATTCAGCTCCACGTACAACATCACTGTCGCAGCTCAGGAAATCCTTGAAGATGGTAAGTGCTTCCCACTTCCCTATTGGAAAAAAATGAGCGTCCAACTTTACAGCAGGATTTAATGTATCAAAAAAGGAAAGCTACAACCTCACAGCCTATTTCCACTCAGCTATGAATGAAAGGGATGCTTGCAAGGTTTGCAAAATATCTTCCAAATCAAAAGAGTACCTACAGGCAGGTGAAATACAGTTTTAAGATTTGGCCCTTAACTGTTATGGAAATGCATTCAGATTGTGTAACAATAAAAAGGAACAGAAGGGCAGGAGGAGAGGGAGCAGCTCGGGAAACACGGATAAGCCTTCCTCATAGATCCTTCATGAATTAGCCCAATAGGAGAACACTTGAATCTGTCGAAGGAAAAGTAAAGATGAATGATGGAGCTAGGATGTGTCACACACAGAGGTGGACACAAAGAGTGGAAAGGGAGGAGTAGACAGCCCTGAGAACATCTGGGAAACCCGTAGTGTTGTTGTCATTTCAGGCCGTCTTTCTGACCGAGAATCGCACGCCCAAGTTCACGTCATCGTTACTGATGAAAACGATAACGCCCCAGAGCTTGTTTATCCCGAGGAACCCAGGGTGTGTGAAAACGCCCCACCAGGCAAGGTGAGTCGGGAGGGAGAGCTCTTCCCTGAAACCTGAATTATCTCCTTTGCAAGCTCAAGTGAAAGATGTCTCTTTAGGTTAGTCTCAGCTTTCATACCCAAGCACCTGATCATCTCACCGATTTCCAAAACATCAGTGGTCAGAAATATCTCCTTGGGAATTTACGCTGCTGGAATATTGACTTTGATCTGTTTCAGCACATGGGCTGCACAGTTCCTCTCCTCCAGGCTGTTAAGCGCGTCCGTGCATTAACAATCGAGGCGTGAAGCAAGCCTTGCCTCGCAGAGCAAAAATTAGCAATTCAGTTTTATCACACCAATGTCCACACGTGATACTGAGAATGAAACCATTTCAAAACACTAAGAGACACACTGCTGCATAGAACATTCTCACAGTATTCATCAGAGTGAAGAATCTGCACGCACAAATAGTGTCAGCACTTGTGGGTTTAGATGTTTGGCCTCAGAAGTATTTAGCCCATATGAATAATGTTTGATTAAAGAAAAGACTTTGTCACAGACTGGCCTGATGGAACCTTTCAGAACACACAAGCTATTATTTCCCCCTCTTTTAATTTGTAAAATACTTTTGGGACATTGTCGTATATATGTTTTGAATTTTATACATCCAGTCTATCCCCTGTTGATATTTTCAAAACCAGGCATGTCATTTGGGGGTGAAGTCTCAATGACATTCAGTGAGAGTCATCTTCTAACAAGCTCAACACCTTAAGACAGCCATCGCAGGGATTATACAATGCTCTATTCTATAAGGAGTCGGATGTCTATGAGCGTAAGACTCTTTTTATGCTTTAATTACACAAGATTTCCTCTTGTGTTTCCAACCTGCGAATGAAGGGGTGAGACTGCTCTTTTTGAAGAGCTACAAGGAAATTACTTGCCTTGAAAGAACCTGAAGAGGAGCATTGCGAGATATCCTTGTCCCGCCTTTGCTGAAGGGTTACAGAGGACCCCCAGCCCAGCACTAACTGACATACTGTGAACTGGTTTGGCACTGGAAGCAACATCTGCTGACAATTCTGACCTCTTCCATCTTTGTAGGTAATCATCAGGATTTCAGCTACTGACAAGGATGAAGTATCACCGAGAGGTTTCTTCAGGTACTCCCTGGCCACAGAAGACAGCAACTTCTCCTTGGTTGAGAACTACGGTAGCGTATC
>JAOXNG010000052.1:35685381-35700990 GCA_028566535.1 Scolopax minor | reverse complement strand
TTTTGGTTTTTTTTTTTTTTTTTTTTTTTTTTTTTGTTTTTTTTTTTTAAATCTCCACAGGTGTAAGGCAGGAATCGCTTTTAGCTTGGTAGCTAATACTCAGTTACAAAAAAGTAAGAAAAAAAAAAAAATATTGAGTGTGTTCTGTAGCACGTTTCATTATGGGAAAGTGATACGTCACCCACCATTCTTCATAGGCTAGCCTCTTGGCATTAAAAAAAAGGCAGAAGCTATCAGCAAACAGGATTTAAAATTAAATACAAATCGCCAAACTACTGATTTTAAAATAAACCCAAAGAGTGCCTGTTTGTACTACAGTGCACAGTAAGTTCAAGCACCTTCTAAAGACACGTCACACGCTGTGCCAGGCACTTGGATCTAAACAAGTTACAGTTTCTCCCTTTGTCAGCTACACCAGAAAGGGCACCCGCACTCTTTGACCGTTTTTAAAAACTAAAACAAGATTTATATTATAACAAGGATAAATTCCCATGATGCTTAGTGTTTGGCCTGGAATTCTCCAATGTCAAGTAGTCTTTTTAAAACAGTGATTATTCCCCTGCCCCGTGTGAACCACGGGGTGTAACGACATCGCTCCTCTCCAGTCAACCCAACATTCTAGTTTCTCCCTCTCCCAAATCCCTTCCCCGTCGAGGGCTCCAGTCCCCCCCGGCGTCTGTCACCCAATTCTCGCTCCGCTGCCCCACCACCCCCTCTCCAAGGACACAACACGTTTGCAAACAGAAAGTAGCCAATTCCAGGAGCTCCAAAAGAGGATTTTGCTTCTCTCTCTCTCTCTCTGGTGTGCAGTCAGCAGTAGGACTTTAACAACAATTCTCCCATTTTGCTTCTCTGTGTTCTTGGCGACAGGAAACGCAGCTGCACCTCCAAACCCAAAAGAATTGCCCTATATATAAACTCTAAATGGTTATCGTGTACAGAGGGATTTTATACGCAAACTTCCTGAATGTGCACTTTTTACTGGGACAAGGCAATGATGTAGTAAAGCTCATTTCCCCTGCCCCAAGAAAACCGATAGCATCTGCCATAGCAGAAAATTCCTGGTCTTATCAGATCAATATACATAGTTATTTGGTCATTTACATGGGCGGGGGCTACGCGCTATCAAGCTTCGTTCTCCGTTGGAGGAGAGTTTGTTGTTACCACAGAGTCTGGCTTCCGAGTCATCCTGTCCAATTCCTCTTGAACATTTGTCAAAACTGTTTTCTGTCCTAAAAGAAAAAAATCCAAACAAAGAAAGGGCAAGGTTAAAGCAGTCTCATTTCGAAGTTTTAACCAATGAGTACAATTTGATTCACCTTAGAGAAATGAAACCAGCATAAAGCACAAAAATATCTGTGATGTTGCACAGCAACTAATATTTTAAAAACAACCACGTTCAGAAACGTCTATAAAAATCAACTGTACCCAATTCTGATATCAGTATTTATAGCAAAGGCTTCATTTAAACCCAGAATTTAACCACAAGTTTTCCAAGTTACACAGAACACCTGCCCCACACTCCCATTTGTTTGCTCACGCTTACACTCGCCGCGTTTTAATATTGAACAACTACCAGGAAGGAGGCTTTTATGTCTGCAGACAATGTTTCCCTTAAAAAAAGGGGAGATGAATTGCATATTCATGTAATCTCTCCGAGCAGTCGTTTCAAAGGGCTTCAATTGGAAACAGACACCGAAGCATTTCGTGGAAAGGCCTATCTTACATTTTTATATTAAGACTCAAAACTTTGTAACAATTCTCTCACTGAACCATCAGTTTGATTCTCGATTTCTGAAAATTATAAACCCACAGAGAAATTAATCACTCAAATTGGAAGGATATGTTCTAATGCTTAGAGCATACAAGCATTTAAGATTAAAAAGCTGTATTTTTAGACAAAAAAGTCGATTATATAACCATGTACAGCTTCCTTACATAGCCAAAGAATTTAACAAGCATCTGTTTTCCAGCTCAAATGTGTGTGAAATATTAGGTGGATTTTTTCCAGGGTACATGCTGAAAACATTAAGAAGGCAAGCTTGGACTGTTGGAGATTTAAGTGGTTGTGTCTTTGTACTTTGGAAAAAACCAAGTTAAAAGGTTACCTTGAATCACTATAAAGGCTTTAGATTTAAGCACTAGCCATAGGCCACAGAACTCTTGGTATCAGCTATCCAATGGATGAGTATTTGAATAAAATTTAAAAATGAGTATGTTAACTGTAATGTAACACAACAGAGAACACTTTACATGTAGACTTGTGGTACCTTGGAGTTAAAAAACCCCATAAACCAATAAAACCCACACAAAATTCTTGCTGAAACAGAAATAGATCTAAACAAAAACTGTTGGTGTTTGGGTTTTTTATTTTGGTTTGGTTTTGGTTTGTTGTGGTGGGGTTTTTTTTTGTTTGTTTGTTTGTTTTTTTTAACACTAGAAGAACTGGGTGCCTAAGCCTCCAAAATAACACCAGTAACACCCAGCAGCTGCCTCCTGCAACCACCTCAGACCAGGCAGGAAAACCAGAGCCAAGCGCTTCAACGACCCGTGGGTTTATCTCCTCCCCTTCCCCATCACAGGGGAGCACCCTTCGAAGGAGAAGAAATACAAGGGGAGAGAATAAAAACTCATTTTTAAATATTTTTTTTAATAAAAACTTAAAAGGATAAAAACTTCCCCTCTGTTCTGAAATAAATTGATACTTTTATAAATAAACTGATTTCAGTTTCCCTACAAAAATACCATCAGGGATGGTAATGGCTTTAGTCAATTAGACATGTGCTGTACATATATAATTAGGTGTATTCTCCTTTCCAGGGATCCCCAGTTCTTTACTTACTGCACAGGAACAGAAGGGTGAAGGCAAATCTTAGAATTTGCAAGAATCTTCTAGTACACAGAACAAACCCCCCAATCAGTGTTATCAGCTGTGTTGGATCACAATTAAATACTAAAGAATTAATAAGACAGTAACTTCAAGGTGTCATAAGACACAATAATTCATTTAACCTTGAACTCTGGAGAGATTTCAATAGTTTGACTGGAAACTACTGTCCAAACCCAACAAGCAGCATTTCCTTCAAGCAACAGTTACATGTTAAGCAAGAAAGGAATTCTAAAGTTTTAAAAAAAATATAAATCAGCACTTTCTGAACATGATCAAGTCTCAAACTTTATTTCTATCCCAGCAGTGCAACCTCACTCAAAGAATCAAGTTATAAGAAGCTTAACAGAAGCCCTGGAGTTGGGAAGTTACAGCCTTTTAGCCCTTTTTTGGGCTAAATCCACACGCTTTGGCACTGCCATGGGTCCAGGTGTCACTCACTGACAGGTTTAAGGGTTACACAGGGCGAGACTGACGTGGGCCAAATAAAATGTTAAAGCCACCCAAAGCAGTACCGAGCCCAATACCTGATTTCTTGGCCGTGCTTTGCACTCCTCCAGCACCAGGACTCCCGGGAGAACCAGTCTTTTTGCTCAGGAGGCTGTTAAAGAAACTGGCCAAGACACCTTCGCTTGCAGCATTATCTAAACAAAAAACAAATATAGAGATCTCTGAGTTGTTATTGCTGGTAAATGATAGAATTTTTTTTTTTTTACATACATAGATAACTCCTACCCATCAAGCAAATAAACCTCTAATATGAGAGAGTCTCTCCCCGCTCAATTTAAAGACACTTGTCCTTTGCACTCTTTGGCAAAGTCAGAGACACCTGAAAGCACATGACTGCTCTTCTGCAATAAGGGGGGGTGTCACAAAATTTTAATCTAAGTATTTGGAGAAAGAAAAAAAAAGGGGAGAAAAATCAAACCTAAAGCTACATCATTAATTCATTCCTGTTATTAAACAGCCTATACCACTACTGAATAAATCTCAAAATCTTTCTACAAAAGACGATTATTTTTTAAAGGGAAATAACTCATGGTAAAAAACAGTAAAATGCTTATTCATACTTTTAATATTTGGATCTGGTTTCTTAACTGATGTTATTGGTGAGGCACTGGGTACGTTGGCGGGACCAGCTCTGCCTTGAGTTCTTGGGGATCCTGCGGGGCCTCTTGCAGGAGATTCCTGAAAAAAAGTCCCAATCACACAAATCAGAGAAGGGCTTAAAGGGGTTAGTTACATAAAGCAAGTATAACATACACATCAATGATTTTTAAGCCTTTATACTGGCACTGTTGTGTACGCACATTGGAGAAAAACACCCCAAACAAAACCCCACCAGTTATTTTGGGCCTGTGCCTCCACCAAGAGAGAGGATCCCTGGAGGAAATTTTCAGTTCAATAACCAGCAGATATTTCTGTGTTTCCACAATGAATTAATTGTGGAATGAAGTAAAGAATGAAGTAATTTGTAGGTAACACTTTAAATATTGCCACTTTTTGGAATTTACTCTCTGCAGTTTGGGGAGACTGTGTATTTTGGATTTACAAAATGACCCTCTGCGGGTCAGGATCATTCCCTCTCCCTGAGAAGGAAACAAACCACCTCCCCCTCCTCTCTTGGATCTACTCACTGATGCTCTTGTAGGCGTTGCTGGCTGTTTGGCAAGGAATGACTGCAAAAACAACAGATTGAGAATATTAAATGGATTTCAGAAAATATAAAGGAATAAAATACAGAGAAGCTGACTAACCATTCATTTATTTGATAATTTTTCTGGTATTTACAGGCTTCCTCTTTGGTATTTACATACTTCCAGACTTCACCACTAGAGGACTGAGTTAAAATGAGGGAATGAGCTTCAGGCCTTTGTCACACAGCTGTTCCAGAACTATAGGCCAGAACCAGCCACCCAGCTCTGTGACCTCTACAATATTTATAATCAGCTGTGCAGGCAAATGTTATTAGGTGCTTTAAACAAGAGCAGTAAAAGAAAAAAAAAAACCAAACCCAAGATACAGCATAGCCAAATCTTACACCTTAAAGGTCTTTCAAGCCTCTGGCTGTAAGAAAACTGCAGTGCTGAGATGTTATGTTTTAAAAGTATTTATATTTTACACATCAATGCATCCACGTTGTGAAATTTCAAGTTAAATTCTTGCACTTCTCTCTTGAAATTTAAATTATTTCTGTTTGCAGCGTATTTTCCTTCCAACTTCACAAGATAAGTGGCTGTACTTTCTGCTAGTATTTGTTAAAAGAAGGAAAAGTCTTATTTCACAATTACAGCTGAATCTGGAAAGCTGAAAAGTGGCTATTCTAGTGATTTAAATGAGGAATGAAAAACTGAAGGCAACAACAATAGAGAGCTTAAAGTGTGTTCGTATTCACTAGGGACATATTTTCCTTCTTCCATTCTTACCTGCTGCTTCATGAGAAATACTTGTTCATCTTCTGCTGCCAGCTCTTTGTCATGGACTAACTGTTGAACAAAATATTTTGTTATTGGAAGTAAAAGCTGAAAATACTGTAACTGGTTTTATGTTTTGGTGATCAAAAGGGAAAAAAATCCAAAAAAGCAAATCTGTAATACTATTCTTTACTTTTTAAAAAACCCCACAAACTTTCATATTTAAGAGTAACAATAAAGTTGTAATAAAAAAACAATATTGTAAGTGAATGGAGTAAGGAGCACTGATTTCCAAATACTGGGCAGCTAAAATCAAAGTTGTGAAAGAACATTTCTGATATAGGCTATAATATATTTTCATTTACATTTCTATATTATCCATTGTACATATAGCCTATTCCCCTGCGCCTACAGTCACAAAATCAGCAATGTACAGGATTTATATGCATTATTTACTACTCTTGCCTTCCAGGAAAAAATCTGTCGTTAATAATATGTTAATGCACTAACAATATACAGTCTTCTTTTACAAGATTTGCCTTTGCAGGTAACCTCAATGTCACGTGTGCACTTATGGAAATTGTTCAAGTCCTACAACAATATTCTCCTTTTTTGAAAAGCTTTTTTGCCCTCCGCATGCAAAAAAATTCATGTGAAATGGTTATTCTTGGGCCTCTTTTCATTCACAAAGGCCAATGATTCCTGTGTTGTTTGCAGTTATTTTAAATAATTGGAAAATGGAAGCCTGATGTTTCACGCATCTGGATACAAATAAAAAATTACATTTAGATTTGGATTCTTTGATATTAATGATTATTAGTAGCCAGCCAAGCAAACTGCCTTTATTTGTCAGGAGGCAGGGAAGAATGTACCCCTTTTTACCTTTCTTACAGGAGGTTTTACAATGAAGTCCTCATATGCATCTTCTGGTTTCACTGTCGTGAAGTTTTCGTGTAAGATGGCGATTTTCTTTTCATTGTCCCAACCAGCAGGTCTAGAAGGAGAAGGAAAGCTTTGCCTCTTCACTTGCAAAAAGCACTGCTACAGAGACCATTTCTTTACTGCCCCTTATCTGAATAAAGCAATTTTATTACAGGTCAGTCCTAATCCTCAGCTAAATCCCTCAGATACTAAAAAGCCGCTGTTTACACTTAGCATCAAGTGACCCAAGTAACATGCACTAAGTTGATTTTTTTAATTCAGGATTTCAGAATACTCACATACTATAAGCTTTTGAATAACACAAATCACCCAAGTTATTTATATAAATAAGTTATATAAAGTATAGTGCTTAACAGAAAACAAGCTCAAATCTTGCTTATAGAATTGACTTACATAAAAACTGCATCCTTCTCTACCACTAAGGCAGGTGTGGTAAACTGAAAACCGTATGTTTTATGTACAATGTACTTATACAACAGATCAAGGTTCTTTTCCTCCTTAACTGATGTATAAATCAAGGCAGCCCCATCTGATTACTTATTTAAGGAAAACGATGCAAGATACAGTTTGTTGGTTATAGGAAGAATTTCAAAGCAGGAGCTAATGGACACACATCTACTGGGTGTAATTTTGAGGAGCAGCTGAAGGCAGAATTCAGGGAGAGGAAGGGGGTCCAAGAAGAGAAAAGTCATGATACTTTTCTTTGACAGCCAGAAGTTGCCTACCCTCCCTGGGCACTTCACTTTGAAAAAGTAAAAACACTTAAGGTATAGCTGAGATCTCATGTTTATGTGGAAACTGCAAGTTCTGAGGGAAAACCTAGAAAAACCACCTCACAGAATGCAAGACAAGTCCTTTGTAAAGGAAAAGCTCCAAATCCCATGCAGAATTTAAAAGCTATAAGAAGTTTTACACATCTCTCACCATTTTCAAAACAACACATACTACACAGTAAACACCTAAATACCAAGCAATCTTGAAGTGCAATTTCTCAGATTAACTTTATGTGCAATTCAACACCAAAAGGTATTTCCTTGGTTCCAGACCAGAGCCAATCTCTCCGGAGCAGGAAAGGATACACTGTAAGCAGAATCTACGGATGTGTGACTGAATGAAGTCAAAGTGTTCTTCTCTGTAATCGTGCTCCTTCTCTAATACACTCACCGCGTCGCACTGGAGGAAAGGCAGGAAAACCCAGACATTTAATCCCAGCACATCTTGAAACTTTTTCCTTAATATTACACACACATCATATTTACTTTGGGCCTTCAGCCTTAGAACGCCACCAATAAATCAAAAGATAAAGTAATTAACAGGTAATCAATAAGGTTATTACTCTTCTGCAAAATTAAAAATTCATACTGGTGGCAGAAAATTATTTTTTAAAATAACCCCCTTTACTAGTAATCCAGAACCTGTTTCGCACATCCGTATAAAGCATGTCTTCTAAAGGAGAAGTAATTAATTTTTTTCCCTAGTAGCAAAACGAGCTGGAAACTCACTTTTGTACAAACCACCAGGACAGGAATCCCCAGGTTGTGAGTCAGCACGTTTTCTCCAAGCGGCAAAGAAACGTGCTCGTCCTCTTGGCCAGACGAGGGGCCTCGTCTCTGCGGTGACCCCTGGTAGCCTTCTTCAGGTTCTACGTACTCCTGAAACTCCTTGATAACTATTGAGAGAGAGAGAGAGAGATCTTCTTAAGGTACAACAAAGGAACTAGCTCTTTTTAAATCATAATTCATCTATGGTTAACTAGATATCTCAAGGTTTTCCTCCTTTTATAACAAGGCACTACATGAGAACAGAACACAAGCTTAAGCCTTGTCCCCTCAAACACAAGAGTTCTCCCCCTGCAGAATTCACAGGACAAAGAAGTGCAATTTGGACCTGCTGCTGGAAGACAGCACAGTGAAAACACCAATGGACACAGAAACCACGAAGCTGAAACAGCCACCCTTTCTAATAAACCACTACTCAAGCTATTACTCTACATTTCTGTTGCAGGGGATCCAATGCTAGAAATATAAAAAATACACTGCATAAATACAGACTCGAGGACTTCTAAATGTTATCTGAAGAAACTCAGTTATCATCTGGAAAACGACAGTGGAGTCTGGAGGAAATGAGATGCTTTCTATGGCGCCAATCAGCAGAAACACTGTAACTATATGCCTGTTTCTGGCTCTCTCCAATTGTAGGCTAAAACATAGGTATTTTAAACCTGGGCCACGGAAGCACAAAGCTTTGGTTGGTGTGATTGTACCCATGATAAAAAAAATAAATGTGATGTTACAGATTATATGTAGGTATGATATTGCTAGTCCTGTGACTTGTTTAAACTCTGAATTTTTACTGTGACTAATAATAATGCGTGAGATAAAATTATTTGGGGGTTGTGATTTGTACTAACGTTGAGCTTGTATTTTAAGTAATCAAATTTCAATTTTTGAGCTGCTTACAGTGATGTGGACGTTTGGATTTTTTTTTTTGTAATATTAGTTTACTAACTTAAACATGGTTTGTTTTTTCAGACAACTTGATTTTAAGAAGAACGGTACAAATGTAAGGTTTCAAGTCTGCCTGGGCTAATTCTTCAAGTAAAAAGCAGAAGGGCTAAAAGGATATTGTCCTTATTTGAAGGATCGGAAACATGTGAACCCATGATGCTATTATATTATTTAAACAGAAATTCCACCAAGAAATTCCTGATGCCAAAATGAGACGTAGCTCTTGCCTAAAAACCTTACTATAACATTTTAGACTCACTGGCATTATGTATTATATGCTGTGCACATAACACTATTTTTTTTTCCCCCCCTAGACTTACAATAAGGACTCTGATCTTGAAATCTAGGCGTCTCCATAAGATCATGTAGCTTCAAGTTTTAGGTTCCCGTGCCTTGCAATTCCCATCTTGAGGATAGCTGTTGAGACAAATGCAGCTCTTTCTTGGTGGTCAATTAAAACTGTTTTCATAATATGATGGTCTGGATGCAATTTTGGAAGATATTCTGCAAATACAAAAGGAAGTCTTAAGAATAAAATATTACTTTTAGCTGTTTGCAAACAAGTTGTCTCTTTGCAATTGTCTATTATATGCACAGCAGCCAGTAGAATTCCCCTTTTTATTTTTTTTCCCCGCAGACCATCTTGATTCAAAACATCTATCGTAACCCCCAAAACAGTGCACAGACGGCTGACGGCTCACACTGTAAGTCCCACAGTTGGAGAAATTTTTTTAAAGAATGGTGTTAAAGAGCCCACTCCTAATTATGAGAAAATAATGTTGGCTTCTGAGCTGCTGACATAAAGCTGTTGCAAACAGGACAAGTGACGGAACTCTTCTTGCGCATAGATCAAGAACTTGTCAAATGTGTGCAATTCAGAATGCAGAATTCACTGCATAAATTGGATTTGGTGCAGGTTCTTTTTTGCACTGCAGAGAGAACCTCATTTGTTAGTAACAATGAATTTTTTTTAAAAGGTTAACCTGCAGACATTTCTCAAATTCTTGATTTAACAAAAAAATAATAAATAGGTATATGTGTGATGTACGGTAAGTTTCCCAAAACTGTGGGTTTTCTGTTATCTTAACATTTTTAGGAAAATGGAGATTTCATGTTATGCTGTAATTATTGTATTACTTGCCTTCCTGGCTTTTGCTGCTGAGAAACCAAATTCAAACAAATTTCTATGCTTGTAATTTCAATACTATGTTTGGATGCCATCTATTACATACCTGTCTGAAATCTTGCAAAACCCTTCTATATTAATACTGGTGAATAAATTTTTTTAAAAAAAAAATACAATAATGGAGTATCATGAGATCTCTATTACTTGACAGTGTTAGGTTGATTCAGAAAGGTCACCAGCTAAGTGAAAGTTCTCCTTCTTGGGAGAGAATAACCACCTCTCTTTTCAGCACAGACTCGGCTAAAGCGACCCTAAAGGAAACCGGTTTCTTGTTAAAATTATTTTCCATAATATAAAGTTGTTGCGTTTTGTATTTCAGACCATTGCCCTCTTGAACATTTACCGTAACCCTCAAAACTCTTCCCAGTCTGCTGACGGTTTGCGCTGTAAGTTCATACAAGTTCCTTCACTGGTTCCCTGGGCTTGATTGTCAGAGCTCAGTGTCAACTTAAGCTGGTCTACCATTTTAGTTTAACAGATCAAACTGACCACGTTTCATTAAATGTGTCCAAAACAAACAGAGATGGTGGCAGAAGGCACCGACAGGAATGTGCCGTGGTCAGGGCACTGGGCAGCAGAGAGTTTTCCTCCAAACCAGCCCTCGCTGCAGGATCATTGAACTGCTCCCAGCTGCAGACCCACTGGAGGTTGACCTCCCTTGTGTGTGCGCCTGGGGCAGAGGCACGCTCGTGCTGCCATCTTCCCCTTCATGGTGCGATCCAATCACATCTATTTGGCCATCCATTTCTACAAACATTCAAGCCGTCTCCGCTCTCCAGGCTCAGCTGAAACTGGCCAATGAGTTCAAAGGTTATATGATAAGAACTCTCCAAAGAGACAAAGCATAATTACATAAGGCTTGTTTCCTTTGGAAAGCCAGGCAGGCTCCCAAATGGGAGTGAATAACTTCCATGGGGACTTAACAATCTTACTCAGTCTCTCCTGGAGCAGATGTGTCCAGTCATCATCCTACATGGATGGTTTCTTTCAGCAGCAGGAGAACATCCTACACATCAATAAGCCACTGCTCCTAGAGAAAGCTTGTACAGCATCAGGAGAGAAGACATGAAGGAAGACCACCCGACTGCTCCCACCGCTCAGGGCACAGAGCTTGCAAGTTAAGCTGTACAGGCTTGATAAAGCCCAAAGGTCCCAGTGGAGATGGTGAGATGTCTGCAGGGCTGAGCATCATGGAGACAGAGAGCAGTGTCATAGGAACCCCATTGCCCAACATTTCCATCCACTCCCACCAAGGAGCTGCCTGTCCTTCAACTGCTGGGCAACCCACCACTGAAGTGCAGGAGCAGCACGGTGCTCCCCATGAAGGTGGGACCACCTCCCACTTCAGAGCAGCATTGGGATTAGCTGTGCTGAGGCACAGCAGCTTTCCTGAGAGTCAGTCCCACCTTCAAGAAGGTGTTTTTCCAACAGAGCTACACTGCTTGGGGATCAGAACTTTCCTCTAGCCTTATAGTGAGCTACCCAAGGTATCTAGTCATTTCCCCTCACACCAAATACATCTGGGAAATAATAATAAAAAAAACAGAATAAAATGCCAGCGATGAAAGGAATTCAAGCCACTTGGATGGCTCTGGAAAGAGCGTCAAGAACATCCAGCAATGTTTCATTTTATTGCAAATACCGTGACAAATCTTGTCACCTTGACAGACCAATATCTAAGGTCTTGAGACAAAATAGCTACAAGCCCCATGTGACACAGAGGGAATCAGTGATTCAACATTTTACTGCTAGTTTGGGTTTTTTTTTTAGCAGTCTCATCCATCATCATATGTGGGGACCAAAAAAAAAAAAAAAAGAGAAAGACACCACTTTAACCATCTCCAAAAGTAGAGAGACATCTGAACTAAGTCTCCAAACAGCTCTAGACTCCAACAATGAAAAAATGTCCCTAGAAATTAACTGTACATGGCAGTACTGGTAATATTTTCTGGCAAAGGAGACTATTTTGGAGCTATTTTGCTTTACCTGCTACCTGAAGCAGGTCTGGTTAAATGGCATTTCACTGCCACGGTAAAACGACTTCACGTGTAGGAGGGAGCACAGCAGCACACTCAGAGCATCTCCAGCAGGACAAGGAACCCTTATTTTCTCCCGGCTCCTTCCCAGTGCAGTCGGGGTGACAGGGTGGCATCCAGAGGGGACAGCGTCTCACTGGTGACCACCAGGTGGCAATCACGACACAGAAACGCACCCCCCTCCCAAGGGGACCTCCAGGGACTGTCAGGTTGCCCCTGTGCAGGTGACCACCCTGGGTGGCCAGTGCCAAGGCATCCCACTGCTCCAGCCACTTGTGGTCACTGTGAAGACCACGCTATGCCATTAACTGTGCTTGGAAACCCAGCACTGAACTTCCCAAAGGAAAAGGAAAGCTGAGGAAGGTGCTTGTGGAGCCTGGGGGAGTTCAGCTGCAGGATGGAGAGCACCTGGAAACACCCAAGGCATCCAGGGTAATGACTGCCAACTGGAGAGGGAGTTTCCCTTGTCCTGCTTCCAGCAGACTTAGATGGTGCAGAGTAATGACCTACAGGCTCTTTAGTCCAGACACTTTCAAAACCATGGTGGCAAACAGGAACTTTTGGGACTTTCAAGAGGTTTCCTTGTGTTTCAAGTGTTTAAATAAGCACATATTTAGAGATAAAAGCAAAACAGGTCACCAAAGTTTTATTCTCCCGTCTCCACAAGGCACTTTGTGAAGTGCAACTAAGTTCCAAGGAAATGGTGATGTATGAAGACAATCATGGACATTTTCTTTCCTGACAACACCCTTTACATCTTGGAAACTACCAAAACAGCCAGATGAGAATATACAATGTTGTCAGAAGCAGAGATTAAAACACATACACAGAGTAAAGCCAATGAAAAAGACATTAGCCCTTCCTCCTGATTTCCCCCCGTTTCTGCTGACAAGGGGGGTTGTCCATGAAAAGAAGCCAAGCAGTACAATCATCCTCCAGTCTTTTCTCTGTTGGACTCAAAGAAGACAAAGAAAGTCTCTGCCAATAAGAAACTTAGTCACAGTGAAGTTCACAGCACAGCCAGCCCCTAGTTAAGTGGGGCTCAAAGGGAGGCCACTTCAGTTCATGCACTGCAGTTTAGCTGGGAAATACTGAGTGACTTAACGGCTCATGTGGCTCTCAAGAACTGCACGTGAAACTTGCTATTACTAGACAAAAAGCAGCCAAAACTGATAAACTTAAACGCAGGGAAATAGGGACTCAGTATTTTAGTTTACTTCTAGTTCTAGGACAGATAGATCTGTGCCAACAGAATTACTCTTAAGAAAAACCAAACAACAAAACAAAAACCAAAGAAACTGTTTTATGTAAATTTTAAACTTTACCAGCAGTTTGAGCTGAAGACTCCAAAAACTGAGGTGCTGACACAGTAGGTCAGCTGTGCCACCCCATCAGAACAGCTTTGCAAGTGGTAAAGAAAAACTGGGCTTTATGTCCAACTCCCACTACTGCACATGCTCCCAATAACATTCAGACCCCCAGCACCTGTAAAATTTGACCACAGCATTGCCACAGGTCAGAGTTACTCACCCTGGATCACCAACTAAACCAGGACTACTGTTTTTCCCAGGGTAATGGAATAGATTTATCGATGCCCACCATTTCTTATTGAGATCCACTCAATGGAAACCAGTGTGGCCACTCCAAATGGGAGCTTTCCACACTGCAGCTGTTCCCAAGAAAAGAGTGAAAATGCTGAAAACTACAGGGTCTTCCTCAAGGAGAGTCAAAATGAACTTGCAATCTGAATCTATCCCAGCATAGGTCAGATCATTATCCCTCTGAACTTTAGACTTCTGGAAATCATGCCTTGGAATGGACTGACCATGGCAGTGGTTGAGGCACCATCCCTGGAGGGATTCCAAAGATGGGTTGACATAGAGCTTAGAGACATGGTTTAGTGATGGTTTGTTATCAGGGATAGGGTGATGGTTGGACTGGATGATCTTCCAACCTGGACAATTCTATGATTCTATGATTTATGTAGCCGTGGCTTAAAATCTCCTCTTTCGTGGGACTGCCTGCAATTTGAACTCCAGGCAGCTATGGCTTTCCAATGTCTCCTGAAGCAGAGAGTGCAATACTCCTTTTCATCAGCTCCAGGAATGAATGAATCTTCTCTTGATTTCTAGCATACTTCTGTGAATCAATGCAAATTTAAAACCATGAAAATCTGTGACTTCTTTCTACTTCTTATCAGTAATGGCTTAAAAACCAAAGCCAAGTCTCACAGCTACTGATCTTCTTCCTCTGGCAGAAGTGAAATGCCTACACACTGTGTGTTACTCTTACACAAAGCGAGGAAAAGACTGAAAGGCTGCCAGCCCCCCACAGTGCTTGTGCTGGTCAGGCTAAGTACCTGAGCAAAGATCATACACTCACTAATGCTGTGATGTGCCAGCACACTGAAACAAGCACCAAAAGAAAGTAACATTAGCCATAAGATTAAGTAGTCAAGAGCTATCCTTTAGCCTCATCACAATTTATCCACCAAATACCAGAGGGCTACAAGGCAAGTATCTTGTTAACAGATTCCAGTCTCTCATGCATGTATCACTGAATAAAACCATGAACTCTGAGTCATCTCTACTTCCAATGGCAGCCACGTACCCTGTTGCAAAGTTGCTGTCTTCTTTCCAGTCCACGATGCGACAGATGAAGAGTATGTTTGAATAGTCCTCAGGCCTAGTCACGAAGTCTGGAGGGCAATCAGCCAAGGACACATAGGCCCTGGGCACTCTGTGGTCCACAGGTGAGAACATGGCACATCTCCTGAAGAGTTCACTATTCTTGTCTGCCAGAAGCTTGATGAAGCCTGTAGCTGCTCGGGAATGTTTCTTTTCCAAAATATAGACCACCTGGAAGAGGCATAGGTTTCTACAGTTAATACCTTCAGAGAAACTTTTTTTTTTTTTAACAGAATAGAGATACAGAGAGGCTTAGCAGAATATCTGGAAAAATCGCAAGGCCTATATCATGTTTTCCCTGTGTGTGTATACGTATATGTGCGTTTTTTAACTGAGAGTACCTATTTACAATATATTTTCCTTGCCATCTTGCTCATGGCTATAGAAGAGCTAAGTGCCTTCCAAGTGCTAGCTCTCTACAGCAATTTTCTTGATTACAGAACAAAACCAGACAAGAAGCAGATGCTTCCAAATGCAGGAAATTAGCCACAACATACAAGCAACTCCTGTAAAATCTTTCATTTGTATCCTCGGCCTGTGATTTCGACATTCAGCACAGAACAGTCCAGTCCAAAAACGGTGCCGCTGGCGGATCCAACGTTAACCACAGGAAAGGATGTGCTGTGGGGAATTTGGCAGTTCTCTCCTCCTCTCTGTGCTTTCTGAAGTTAGGGGTTATTTTACCTTTATACAAGATGGCTTTCAAAAGAATAATAAATTACAATATCACTAAATAATTGTTCCAGAGAGGTGTTCGTCCAGGCTGTATTTTTGTAGACCATAATAAATCACTGGATAACAGAAATATTATAGCCGATTTCCTAAGCTTACACAGAAGAGTCCTTCCAGAAGGTTTCAGGAGCTGCACCTCTGTGCGATTCTGAGCGCTGGAAGTGCCACGCTGGATGAGACCAGAGGGCAGCCCAGCCCAGAAGAGGGACCAGAACCAG
>JAOXNG010000052.1:35500717-35511741 GCA_028566535.1 Scolopax minor | reverse complement strand
CATCCGCCCTGCACCTGCGTTTGGGGATTGCCAAGGGAGGGCAGCACCCCCCTTTGGCCAAGGAGTTATGCCTTTTCTCCTAATTGCTCTTGCATTTAATGACAGGTAATATTTTAGGTTGAGTAGTGGTGGCCGTGAATTGGGGCTGCAACAATAACATGTGAGAAAGAGGAGCTTTGGAGTCAATAGGAATCGACATAGCTTAGAAAGCTCACACAGGGTGTGCCCAGGGGGAAATGCAAGCAGAAACCTAAATAAATCCATTAATAAATCTACAAAATTAATTACCCATTGGTTCCTCTCACAGCTGGGCTTTCTCTCAGTTCCAGACCAGAAATTTTAAGAGTCACTGATAGGCACTGCAAAAAAATGTACTAGTGTTTGCATTTTTCATTTAGAAAATGATAAAATAGGTACTTTTAAAGTCCGTTGCTTGTAACATAAAGCAAAGGCCTCTAACTTTCTGAAACTCTTGGACAAGGGTGCCAAAAATAACTTGGGATAAGAATAATTGGAAACGTGGTTCATCTTACTGCAGCTTTGAGTTTCTCAGTGCCTTGAGTAAGCTCAGAAACTTCCAGCCCCAGCCAACCTCCTGCCCAGCTGGCCCAGGTGAGTCATTGCTTGGAAAAACAGAGGTTGCACAAGCGACCTATCTAATTTCATTTTTGCCTGGGCACTTCCCCCACTGACTTTTCACAGAGAGCACCACACTGTCCTGTTAGAATATACTTGGGAAAGGCATATTGTCTTAGTCTAACTTCAAATTTGCCCTGATTTTAATTTTTTTTAGATTCAAGTTTACTTCTTACTGACATGGTAACCGCTCTTGCCACAAGAGCCAGTGTTTGGATACCCCCCCGGTTTCCTCAGTCACCGCGGAACGGACACATTACCACGTACTGTATGTCATCAGCTGTTTGCCCCTATTGCATTTCAAGCCTGGAGTAAAATCAGAAGATGACCTAAGATATTTCCATAATTATTTTATCACCCCTGATTCCTCTTTTTCAGTATTAGACCTGTCATGCCCAATGTGGGTGACATACATCGTCCGTCCATGAGTGGAATGCTAAATATCCTGTTACAATTCCTGGGGGATGTATACTCCTTAGCGTGGATTTCAGAGGTCCACTACAAGAAATATCTAGAAGTCTGATACCATGAAGAGGTTTCTGAATTTACAGATTGCAACAGACAGTTGGTTTAAGGAGTGAGCAAAGCAGATGTCTGTCTGTCTGAGGAGTACTTCATGGTAAGGAAGCACATGGCAAATGGAAGATTTATTGTTTACCAGCAGTAGCTCTTGGCAAGAGGAATGAATCTATTTACAATAACAAATTAAAGGAGCTGTACTGGGTCGGACTCAGCTTGCAGCTGGTTTCCAGCAGCTGTCAGTAGCAGATATCTGAACAAGAAAATCTGAGTAAGAACATGATAAACCCAATTAAAGCTCCCCCCATACAATCACCAGGCTAAAACTATTCCTTTTGTTCAGAGGCTCTTGATGTATTTCTTTTGCATATTTTTCTAAGAGCTTTTAACCCATGTTGATTTTTGATATCCTGCAACCCCCCCAGTTACTGCATTGTGAAGCAGAGAAAAGATTTCCTTCATGTCTTCTTCACAGGTGTATTGATTTTATAGCTTTCTGCAGTAATTGTCTCCCTTGGCTGAGGAACCGAGATTATTCAGGCATTCCTGCTATAAAGACATTCCCTACTTGCCCTTCTCTGTATCTTTTCTAATACTTCTTTTTTAGAAATTAGGGGACAAGAAATGAATTAGAAACACAGATTATTCAAACTGCATGTGCCCATGGACTTCCACAGCGGACAGTGATGCTTTCTGCTTTCTTTGTGAACCCTGAGAACTCCCAGCATCTGCTCACTCTGTCAACTGAGCAGTGAGTAACATTTTCGTGGTACCACTGTAACTCTCTTTTCAGGATTTAATGGGCAGGAAGCTGGGTAGGAAACAGCCTAAAGCTGCCCTTGGTAATCTGCAGAGCCCATTTTTTTTACTGCCTTGCAGGAAAATGTCTTCAGAAATTGCCTGTTAGCTGGCGTCTTCCACGTAGTACTGCAGGAAAAATGTGCAGGAACTTGCAGAAGGAACGTTACAGTTGTGAGGGAAAACTTCTCTGTATCAAGAGCTTCCGGGGAGGGTGCCAGGAGGGTAGTAGATCGCACCAGGGACAAAGCACTGCTTCATTTCCACATTACAGAGATATCAAAGGAAAGAACATCTGGGTTTGCAGGGTCTGAAAACCTGAGTAAAGTCATCATGTTGCAGATGTTTCCCTGAATATGACAGGTGAAGGAGGAAAGTCTCCTTGCAGTGAGACCCCATAAGTAACCTGTGGTGCTCTGAGGAAATGACCAACACATTTCCAGCATCCAGAGTGGCATCGAGGGATGGGCATAAGGCAAAACCACAATTTGTAATGTTTGTGGCAATATAAAGTGAAACCTTAACTGTGCTGCCCTCTTCTGTGTACTAGATAAGAAAAAAACAAAAAGGACGAGTATTTTTAAATCTCTCTTTTCCTACACAGAGAACTTTGGGGTTGTGCCCAAATGTGCATTTATAATGCTTAGAATTGCTGCACCTTATGTAAGGCTCCTGTTGGGGACCAGAATTATGGCACAGCTGCCCTTTTGCTTTCGGTTATAAAGTCTGTTCTTGTTTCCTTAGTGGGGAAAACTCCATTTCCCTTTCGTTTCAACAAATGAAAGCTTGAAGCAGGGACAAAACCTCCCAGCCACAGGGAGACTTATGAATTTGAATTAGAAACGCTTTACACTTCTTTATAAGCCAGTGCAGAATTTGTGGTGTTTTTTCCTGTGGTGAGTGGTGTCATGGAATTATTCATGTAAAGTGTGAAGAATTTGGATGTGAGAGATATTATCGTCTGCTCCAGGAGAAACTCAGATTTGTCCGGTTGGTATGTGCTGAGTTTGGCAAATTCCACACTTGCATCACAGCAGCAACAGGCTTCTCTGCTTCTCCAAATGTCTCATTTCCTGCTTTGCCATTCAACGTGTTCTGGTGCAGAGCTCCAAAATTCTTACTGCAGGATGGCACTGGAATCAAACAAAATTTCTTATTTTCCCTTTAAATTTGAAAAGTTCTTTCTGATTTTATTTTTGAGAAAGAATGTAATAATAGTTATGATAACCACAATATGCTTCATAATGTACCATTTTATCTTCAAAAATGACCAGGATCTAGGCTCATGATAAAATACAGAGAGCAAGCACAACCATAAACTGAGGTAATAGAATGGTCTGTAGTGTGTCCCTTATATAAAGAGGGTTATAGACAGTAGACTTGAAAAATACTATTTTCTGAAAGCAAATGCAGATCTTAATTTCAAAGCCAGCCCTAACTAGGAGAAGCTGTACCAAAACTCCAGTGCTAAAGAAAGTCTCTGAGTCCTAAAGATAAAGCTGCAAAATCTTGACACATATCAAGGACATTCTCTAGGCAAAGCAGTTACACTGAAGCAGGTAAGAAATAATTTTTTCTTCCTGTTCATCTTATTCCCCCCGTGAGCCAATTCCCCAGGCGCAGTGCGAATTGAATTTAGAATCACAGTCTTTTCTGAGTTATATCAGCTGGGAATGAACAAAATATTGTACACATTCTAGGTGGAAGAAGTAATTTTTTCTTTCAGAAACTTGCACTGCTGCTCTGCCATTAGTAAAGTAGTAATGAAAAATAAGTGAAATTTTCAGGCAAAAAGCTGGTCAAACCACAATTCCCTGTTGAGAAAATCTCCTTTTTGAATGTTTCAATAAATTTTAAAGTTACATAAAAATTTGTGTATTCATTCAAGCTTGCTATATTTCCCAGAACATTTGCCTTACACTAGCTATCGTTAAGTTGCTGATTTCAACTTATCACATTCAGCCAAACTTTTAATAAAAATGTGAATAGATATATTTTTTGCATGTGTGTTTGTGTCTTCTCTTACTTATGTCTTTTTTCCTGGAAATATTAATGGGGGTCTGGAACACCTTAAAACTAACCCCTGCTTCTTTAATAGCAGGAATATCATTAGAAAGGTAGATAATTTTAAATGAAGAACTGGAAAATATGCCCTTGATAAAACAAAATGAAATACCTTAATACTTGAGTTCCTTTAGAACTTGGCTATGCATACACAATTTCAAAAATAAAAGGAAAACAAACCACAAAATGGCAATTATAATGAAAACCAACTCTCTCTCTCTTTCACAAGGGATATGGAAATGTTGCTCAAAGTTTGTTTGCTGAAGGTTATCCGGTCACTTAATAAATCAGGAGCATTTCTTAAATGATTAGGATTAACTAAAAAGAATAACTGAGTAAGATAAGTCACATACACTACTACAAATCCGAAAAGCTGTCTTAATAAAACAAAATTCTAGAGAAAATGGCTAAAACATGGCAGGAAACTAAAAGGAATGTTAGTCATGAGGAGGCAATCCCTGACTCTTTCCCACTGTCAAGTTTACCACCTGGCACTACAGCTAGCCAGGAGACTGAAAAGCCTGCCAGGAAACCAGCCACAATCCCATGTGCTGCCGCTGGAAAAAACAAATTCCACTGCCTATCATCTGGGCCCTGCAGCTGCCAAGCACACTGCGTGGGATGAAACATCTTTGCACTGATGCTAAAGAGTAAAATCAGGAAGAAGAACTGGGCTATATTCATCAGCAGTGCCAGCCCACCAAGGAACTAAAAGATCCAAACTGGTCTTCAAACATATCCATGGCTTCTCAGTAAATGTGCTTTTCTTCAGAGAAAGGAAAAATGACGTGTGTGTAAAGGTAAGCCTGAAAACATATTCTTCCTTACAGTCCAATTAAGGATTCTTATCAGCTTAGATCAGAAATTAAGGATTCTGATAAGCTAGCCATAGAAAATAATATATCATTTTCATAATGGCAGAAATAAACTTCTTCACTCTTAAAAATCATCCAGGTGTCTTAAAATATTATTTCACCTAATTTCACTGAATTCAGTGATTCAATTATTTCTCTAAGATATCACCTACTGAAAAAAAAAATTCTCTTTACTCAGCTGGTAAGATTTAGGGTTCCAGGTTAGTAGAGCTCTATTTCTTAAGTCTTTTCTGCATACTTAGGAATTCTGTTTGCAATGTGTAAATGCATTTTGTGTAAATGTGTAATTACACATTGCTTGGGAGACATATAGGAGATTTCTATAATTGATTGCCTGAACTCCCATATTGTGCCAAATGATTTTTGTGAGCACAGATATCCTTTTAGGCTCAGACATTGTATTTGCCACAGTATGGTTACATACCTGCTTTATAGAAGACATGGCATGAATATACAAAATTCTCTGGTTATTTCTCTTTGGAGAAGAAGAAAGGTGTAGACTCACAGAAAGATATCAATGAATTGTGATTGCGTTGGAGGGTCAAAGAAATAGACAGTAGAAAATAAATGCCAGCTCTTCCTTAGTGCTTTGGAGACCAGGTTTAACTTAAAGGCCTCACTTGGCAGGACACAAATCTAGGTAACAGACATCTTTAGGACATTTCTTTAACTCAGAAAAAAAAGACTTACGTAACTGAGCAACGGAATATATTATTAGATGTATCATTTTCCAGAACTCTAAAAGAAAATACTTATTTGCCTTTGAGTATACAGAGCACTCATAACAAGGTAATAGTCTTGTGACAATTTTTGACATCATCTACCACAGCTCTAATTTGTCCAGGCAACTGTAAGATTATAACTGGCAACTATAAAGACTTGGAGATAACGACAACTAGTGGGCACTCCAAAGGGAGCAGTTAAAATGAGATTGCTTAAAAAAATACTTTAGTAGTCACCTAAAACAGCACTAAGCACAATAAACTACATATAACAATTTAGACATGTACAATAGTACATGTCTACTATTAACATTTATACTGCTCGTTTACACAGTATGCATTTTGTTCTTCTTTTTAATCTACAAATACTTCTGCCAAAGTTACTACTATATGGGAGAAGGGAAAAGCATAATATACTGTCAGACATAATTGTGTATTCATGCATAATTTCATAATGTGATTTCAAAAGCCACATGCTCCTGGAGACCTTTGTGCATTCTGCCTAGTACAATAATTGGACATTAGAAAGCTCACTTATAAGCAGGCTGCCAACAGAAGCAAAGAACAAAACCTTCTGACCCCCAACTACTGCCATTGACCATTTAATAGTGTCTCTGATGTCCTGAAATTTGATGGGTTAATTTCATTTACCATAACTACAAAAGATCAAGAAGCACTTGGTTCAGGATCATTCCGCATTGGAGGATCATTCAAATTTTAAATTCAATTTAAATACATAACAATCCCTTCTGACATTTTGCCATTACTAAAAATAGGGTGAGCTTCTCAAAATTATATACAGGAATGCGTAGTTTAAATCATACTAAGGTCAACAACAGGTATTAAATTGAAAAAGATACTTTGGAAATCCTGGTACAGAGAAATATTACACATTAAAAAAAAAAGAATGTGTAGAGTAGATGGTATGTTACTCAGGTTATCCTAACCTAGCTAGCACCCAGCAATAGTATCAGACAATAACACTGTCAGTAGTGGGTGAACAGCCAAAACTTTGCTTTTCATATGTACATTATTTATTTAATTATATTATTTATTATTTTAAACTTCCATCATTGATGAAAAAGCCCTAAATTTTGTATGTAATTAACCAATGGCTGTATTAAAAAGCTCAACAGTATTCGTATTGACACAATAAATTAATGCTTTATTAAATAATGGAGTTAATATTAAATATGAATTAGCACTGGCGTTATTTTGGTTGGATGGAAAAAATCAAGTACAATTGAAATAGGATAAATTGTTTTTCCCCCAACTAAATCAGTATTTTGAATAAATACTTGGGGTTAGGGATGCATGTTATCTGTATGTGTAAAGATGTGTAAATTCAAGTGACAGTTCTCACCCTCTTCTATCACCCTTCAAATTGGAACTTCCTTGGTGCTGAAGTGTTCAAGCCTGAATATCACCTAGTGCGACTACTACACTGTCTGAAAACAAGCAGGTCCGACATGAACACAACATATGCAGAGCGCGTAGCTACCAAGATACCTGGCTTTAAGGCTTTCTTACCAATCCTTCTGACTTGGACTTCTAACAACTGGGTAACCCTTTTCAACAAAGCTTTTTCCATTATTTATTCTGGACCTATCATCTAATATAACTTAACAGTAGCCACATAATAATCTATCTGTAAGTTTACACTGACTGAATGTCAGTATCAGTTTATAGTGACACTCAGGAATTATATAGCATGACCAGCAGCAGCAATTCCATACAGTACTTTGAGGAATTAACATTTATAATCAAACATAATGAAGTATTTTGCAGGGCTCCAGATGATTTAAGGAAGTCGTATTCCTGGCTTTTACTGATAAGTTAAAAAACCCTCAAAACTGCAGCTCTACCTGTTGTTGGCACAATCCACTTTGGCAGTCCGGGTGCTTTTGTTCTAGCTGGTGCTGGTGTGGTCTTACTAAGAGCTGTGAGAGTGTTTAAAAAAAAAAAAAAAGAAAAAGAAAAAGATAAAGGGTTCCATGAGAAGAAAACCCAACAGACTTTTATGTGATACCAATAATTCCACATTAGAGAAAAAAACGTAACACTTGCTGTGACGATATACATGGTTTTTGTTTTTGTTTTTGTTTTTTTCTGATATGGAAAGACTCTACCTCTAGACAGATTAATTGAAAGAAAAATACCCTTTTTCCCAGAAACACCTAAGATTCTACTGAGAATAAGTGAAATTAATTAACTAATTAATCTCCTCCCCATCCCAAACCAAATAAACAATTATTACCAGGTCTGATCTGTGATTTGTCAGATGGCTTTGGTCTTGGAGAAGTGAGACGTGTTTTATGGCGCTGGAGCATTCGAGAAGGAGGCCTGTTGATGTGGTACAATTGCATCAGTTGCAGAATTTATTCTGCATTTTGGATAACTGCACAGTACTGAACTGAATTGAAAAAACCCCAACAACTTGGTTTAAGCCATTTTCATGGCACTTTATGTTTTATTTTAGTTTGGGACAAAAGTGAGAAGGCAGTCGTGTAACACATCTCAGGGGTAATTCATTCAGTTTTGGCTTTCACTCGCCTGTTTAAGCTTCTGGGTTTGTACTTCTTAGAAGAAGTGTAACGGAAGACAGCTTTAATACAGTTCTGTGAATCTATTCTGAACTAATAGGCCCAAATTTAGATCATGCCTGAATGACCCATTCCTGGGACCACAGCTCAAAAGACGTGTTAATGCTTTCTGAATGTTTCACCACAACAGTGCCTAACTAACAGTCCAGCTGAAAACTAAACCTGTTCATATTCAGACCAGCTCATGGAAAGGGAGGTTAGGGAGGCCTAGAGTAACTGAAACCCAGCTTTTGGATTGCAGTTAAGTATAGATTTACTCATGCTTTCAGAGACAGAGCTAACCTACTTTTTCTTACTTGCCCCATCTTGAAAGAAAAACACAGTAGTAGAAAGCAACATTTAAGTCTAGAAGAAGTTGATACACCTCTGTACAGATCACTTGTGTAACAAGGGTCCATTTTTGCAGAACAATGTTATGTGGATCTATGAAGAGGCTCAGGTAGAGTGCTGGAATGCTCAGATTTTGATGTTGCACCTCTATGTATCAGCAGAGTTCTACATTTGTTCACACAGCCTTTGCAGCCAAATTCATAGCAAACTCAGGAGGCTGTTCGTGTAAATGAAGTTGCTAAATAGCAAGAAGCTCTGAAAGGAAAATGAGCTGGAAATTAAAAGCACGCTGAAGGCATGTCTGAAAGCCATTTGGGCTAACAATTCTGTGTTTTCAGCTTAAAAAAACCCACCCAAATCTGTACAGTACATTGGTGAGCAGATGTTAAGTAACTGGGAACACAGAAGAGTGCTATTACACAATGGAAAGTCTGTGTTACTGGGGTGTCAAGTAATACCAGTTTTTTACATCAGTCCAAGGTTCTTGACCATGGACAATCTATCACGGTCACAGATTAAAACTAAACCTCCTTTAAAAAAGGAAAACCTTTGCCAAGCTGATCTGGTTTTTGTTAGGTGAAGTGCTGCTGTCAGATTTGGATAAATCAAGAGCTAAATTTTTGTGCTTCTTGATTTCATTCTTCCCTTGAGTTCATATTTTCCATTTGAAATGCGTCCCAGTGGTTCTATGATTTCACACTGTCCTTCTATATGTTATTAAGTATTAAGAGTCTGATACTGTTGCCTTGTAAGTGGAGTTTTGCCATAGACTAAGCTCAAAGGGACCAGGTTTCTGTTTAACTTCCAGCCTTGACAGAAAACAGTCTGTGTCCAGCCTTGTGTGAAAAGCTACATTTGGCTGTTTTACTGCTTTCCCAGGGTCTCACAACAAATCAGTACCACGAATAAAGATATAACACACGTCTTACTGAGGAATCCTAAATTCTAGATTACTTCCCTTTCTAGATTCAACATGTGTAAAAATAATTGTCTTTATAAGCAGGAGTCCAGTGTTTTCAAAGTGAAAGTAAGCACGAGCTGGAATTCAGACAAAGGGATGCTAAAGCAAGGATGTGGTATTTCTGTCAATCGCTCAGTCATTTCAGTACAGGTTAGATTTTATCATTTGTACTTACTGCCCTTCTTTTTTCTCACCTATTTTTAATTAGGAGTCAAATCTGACTCAATCTGTTACCCTGCGTCTTCATATTGGAAGAGAGAACAGTGAAATAATACCACATGTAAACAGGACCGGAGTGACTGCATTGTGTTAAACTGATTGACTCATCCTACATTCTCTGTAGCACATTTACCTCACTTTTACGCCACTCAGTATTTACCATTCCTTCTGATTAATTCCTCAGTCCTGACAAAACTTCTTAGACACACAAGGAAGTAGGGAGGCAGAAGAATTACGTGCATAAGGCTCTCAAAATTAGAGAAGGTTATTGTTTCAAGTGGTTGAACTGAAATCGTACTAAACCAACATGATAGGGATTTTGACAAAACCAGAAGATTAGGCTAATGCCTGTAATAAGTTTGCACTGGAAGCTTGTAAATTAGCTTAGGAAAAAAATCTCTAGATAAAATGTTCCCTGAATCATTTCAAACAAGGTCTTTTTAAAAAAACTCACTACAAGCAGCTATAATTTCCTTTCAGAGCTGCTGGTTCACTACTGCAGACAGAGGTGAAATAATTCAAGTCCTTTAACTGTCATAAGCTTCTTCAAACTTGAAAATTCTAGAAAGGAAGGCAAAAAGAGGAGGAATGTCAGGAAGAGAATGCTGTTGCCAAAGGCAAACTTTTTCAGTTGGAAAGGCTGGGATGGATGAGCTTTAAGTGTATGAATTGATGTGGGGGAATAAGATTGCATTAAAAATTGATGATGGGAAAATAAAATCTCTGGAAAGATTCAGCTGAGCTAAAAAAAAAAGGCACAGAGAAACGCTGGGTTCTTCATTCAGACAGAACCCACAGCATTTTTGATGGTGGTCTGAACCTATTTAAAAGTATGTCTATACAGGGACATTCAGAACTTAAAACCTATTAATTTTAGGGTGCATTAGTGAAATTCATTAAACCCCAACATAGATATTCCTTCTCAGAATAAAATGTAGCCTTAATTTTTGCTTTCATTTATGTTGTGGGATTTTTTTAGAAAAATCATTCAAGTTAGTGGATGGAATTGGAAGTTGAGAAGGGCTCAATTAAGCATCCCATACCTCACAGTGTCGGATGAGATCAATTACTCCCCAGCTTAGGCAAATAATTTGAGTCAGTACCAGAAAGATGCCTACTGTGATCACAAGGTCCTGGCCTGCTAAGTTAAACTGAGAGTTCCATGTTATAACTTATATGGATTTCATGATTTTCTTACCTTTAACACCTATTTATTTATTTATTAATTAATTTTAATTTTAAACCACATATTTCAATCTGTTGTACCTGCTGAATTCCACTGAAGCTAAGGATTAGA
>JAOXNG010000052.1:35470694-35490040 GCA_028566535.1 Scolopax minor | reverse complement strand
CCTTGTCATAAATTTTAAGAATGTGAAAATTTTAAATGTTGTTACGGGTTTGTTTGCAGCATCAATGTTTTTTACTAGGTGTCTGACAGAAAGGAGGGAGGATTTGGAAGAAGCTGAGACTTGCTGCCTCAAAAGACATTAGAGCTGGGAGAAAAGATGTGTATTTGTGTTCTGTTGCTCAGCCCTTGCCACCCTGAGGCGGTCAACCTCAGGTGTGCTCTAGAGGGCAGGGAGCTGGCCCAGATGGGGTCTGCCCCCAGGGGGCCTGGTCTGAAGGTCACTGACGTGCCTGGACGTCTGCTGAGATTTTAAATAAGGCAAGCAAACTACCTGTGAGCAAACCTTCCATTTACCTCTGCTTCCTTCTTTGCATATTATATTCAGTGAATATGTAGATTACATTGACATTAAAGTTCCCTTCTTAATCTAATCCTTTGTTATCTTAACTTGGTCTTTCAATTAGTGTATGTTGTTTTGGATGATAAAGGTTGGCAAGCATAATTTTTCTGGCTGTTCAGGAAAAACAAAGCTGACTGAGCTGACCTACTCTTAGTGGGGTTATGTTGTGTTGTGTTATGTTATATTATGTTCTACCATGTGTATTTGCACAGTTCTAGGTGAAATTAACGAGAAATTGGCACGTTTTCCAAAGCTACCACAATGCAGAGACTCAGGAACTGTATGAGAAATAGCAAGTAGCTCTGCGTTCTCTTGCACTGAAAATCTTGTGTTACCTATTTGCCACCCTTTTTGTTAAAGAAGAGCTGACTTTCACTAACAAGCCCGTTTCCCAAATGAATGGCTAATTTACAAATTAACGGTGGAAATTTACACCAAATTTCAAAACTATTTTAGAGCTGGAGACCTTGCTGGAAAGCGCATAAAATGTTGATTAAGGTACAGACTAGCCCCCATTAAAACTTCTGGAAGAATTAACTATTTAGGTTTTTTTTTTTCTTTTTTATTGCTACTTTCTAGTTATTTCTAATCTGTAATCCTGTTGGGTTTTTTTTGTGAGCTTTTTGTTGCTTTGTGGATTTTTTACAATAATTTAAATGTTGACAGCTCTGCAACCTCTTCAGAGCTTCACCGTTAGGAGTTACAGCAGATGAACTATGATCTGACCTTTTGTTGTTCACAGACGGTTTTAGGTCATATTCAGATCACCCATTCTCAGGATCAGGTAATGATTAGGTGCCTCAGACTAAGGGATTGTGTTTATGTGCTCTGTGTCAAGCACAGCTCTGAAACTGCTTGGTGCAGTGCATGTTCAAAAGGGAATTTAGCTGCACTCCCTGCTCTGAATGCCCTCAGCAGGGACCTTTGTACCATTCTTTTCCTCATACAAACAGAAAATAATCTAGAGTCCAAACAGGGGTGAAAAATGGCTCGTCAGAGACACATTGCTTTGCTTTGTGCTTTATTTTGTTGTATAACATTCATCACTTGCGGAGCAGAAGGTGAGATGCAAAATCTGTTATTATTGCTGTTGCAACTAACAAGTTTCAGTGCAGTGATTTTCAAAGGCAGTCCATCTCTTATACTTTTGTTAGCCATCTGCAAAAGTATCCTAATAAGTTTGATGCAAATATTACTGGTTTTGTGAGATGAAACCATTTCTGTGATGATTTTATGAAAAAAACCTTTGTCTTAAGTGGTAGAAAGGAAAAACATTTCTAACATTAGAGCGGACATTACCTAAACAAAATATTTTTTAAGATCTGGTTGGCTGATAAGTTTAGAAAATGTTGATGATTTTGACAGTTGCTGGTTGCTCTGAAATTTGTTTTTAAGCTTTATGATCTTGCACAGTGACTAATTACCTTGTTCCTGCTGTCATGGGCAGAGCCAGCTATAGGAGTGTTTGCCAGGGGGTGTCTGTCACTCCACAAAAGCGAAATGAAAACTGAACAAAATGGAAAGGAATATGCTGAAATATCCTGAAACAAACAGTCGTTAAAAATGCTTCATTGAAAAGTCTACCTGTTAATTATGAAGATGCAATTTATTTTTTTTTTTCCTTTATGTGTTACTTAGGACAGAATGGTGCCGAGCCAGAAGTGACTATCACACTTGGACGACTCAAAGGGAGACAAACAAATGTGAAGGGGACAGACAGACTTGTAAATGTTTTCCATGGGATTCCTTTTGCAAAACCCCCTCTTTGATCCTTGAGGTTTTCCCCACCTGAACCCCCTGAACCCTGGGATGATGTGAGAGATGCAACTTCTTACCCACCACTGTGAGAGCCGTTCATTTGTGTATATGCCCTACACACATTTCTCAGTGTTGTCATGTTTATTAGGGTACAGAAGTCTGATTTTGGTAAGAAGCTTGTATTGGCTGGCAGGGAATACACTGCCAGTACTGAAATACTTCATTAGAACTGAGGGGCCAGAAACCACCAGAAATTCCTTTCTTTGGAAATCAAGTTTTCTCCTTAAACTGTGCTGAAATAATTCAGTTTTTAAAGTAAACTATGGAGCTGTGCATAAGTAACACAAAGTTTGAGCATCCTGTGGGAATTCAGTCTGTGGGGCCAAAGAAAGTGTGTGTTCCCTACTGTTGTTACGTGGTTGCTGTTGCATTTTTATTACTAATAGTCACGTTTCCTTTCTTTTGTGAAGATGCCCTCAGGATCTGTCCTTGTTGAAAACAGCTGAGAGAAACTTTAAAGAAAAACACCTGCGGTTCCGAACTTCTGAGGACTGTTTGTATCTGAGTGTTTACAGCCCTGCTGGCTCCAAGAAGGAGGACAAGTTACCTGTACGTAAACCCATTGCACAGATTTGTCTTGCACAAAGCTGCACCTAACGATAGCTCCTAAGTCACTTAATTGCTTTTGAAAATGTGATGCTGCAGTAGCAAAAATAATATCATTATGTAAAATTCAAAGTCCACCAGCCTAAAATTTAGCTCCCATTGAGCTAAATTGGAGTGATTTGGATTTCTAATTCTCTGATTTTGTCTTCCTTTCTCAAATGAAATCTACCAAGCAATGTATAAAAGCGTGTCTCACCCTTTTTTCTCTCCAAGGTAATGGTGTGGATCCATGGAGGCAATTTTATATTTGGTGGTGCTTCTAGGTATGATGGTTCTGCACTATCAGCCTATGAGAACGTTGTGGTAGTAATAATTCAGTACAGACTTGGACTCCTTGGATTCTTCACGTAAGATGAGCTATTTCACTTTTTACAAAATACTTCCTATCCTGTTTAAAGCCTGGGTCGTTTTGTTTTCTAAATCAGCTGAGATTCTGTACCAGCTTCTTCCTGTAAATGTCTGTAGCTCACTGACAGCAAGACTTATAATCATTAGGAAATGTCCATAAATTCCATTTGCACTGTCATTTGCTTGTAGCCTGCTATTAAATCACAGGTGGGCTTCTTTGGGTAGGACGTTTGTTCTTTCCTTTGCTTCCATCTTTTGGTGTGCAAAGCAAAAAATAAAGGCCAGGGATCCAGCTGTGTGTGGGTGAACAAACAGTAGAGACAGGTAAGTCAGCGGGGCTTAGATCTGACTGTGAAGGGCTTTTGGTGAGATTTATTTTACTCTAGTATTAAAAGAACTCTTACTCTTCCTGAGAATTTGGCTTATAATGCTTTTCTTTCAGCACTGGGGATGAACACGCTCGGGGGAACTGGGCATTTTTGGATCAAGTGGCAGCTCTTCGGTGGATACAAGAAAATATTGAACCCTTTGGTGGAGATCCAGGATCTGTCACACTCTTCGGTGTATCTGCAGGATCTTGCTCTGTTTTTGCACATGTATGTATGCAGCAGTAGACACTAAAAACTAAACTCTTTAAAAAAATCTTCAAAAATGCAATTAGTGTAACATTTCATGCTTAATCTGATTTTTGAAAGTAAAATTAATGGCACATTGGGCTAAGTCTGGACACTTCCCCTGCAAGCACATTAAAATGTGTAATTCCCCACCAAATCCAGCAGTTTAGTCAAGCACAAAGTTATGGGATAAGGACCCTAATGTAGAATAAAAACTTTCTGTTCTTCCCTTCTTGGCAGGTTTTATCTCCTTTGTCTAAGGGTCTCTTTCATAAAGCAATATCTGAGAGTGGAATTCTAATCCCCCCTGTTAAAGATTTACTTCTTTCAACAGATCTTAAGGTAGGCTCTTTTTTTTTTTTTTTTTTGCATTTTAAAGCCTTTATAACCTACAATAGGATATTTCTTGTATCTGACAATTTGGTTAACAGAGAAAAGGGGAAAATCTGATTGCATGTTATGCAACAAAGTTGATCAAATGTATTCTACCTATAAATATATAAATTAACACTAAGTAAATATCCATTCAAATAATCTATTTATTTTCAGCCTAGTTTGGTTTGGAAATAAATTGCACAGTTGTGTGATTATAATATCTGTGGGTCACGTTAGGTATTTTCAGTTGCACACATGCCAAGCTGGGTATATGTCCATTTTTGTGCACACTGTAACTTACACAGTAACTATGATATTTATTATGGAAAGTTGATTTCGAATCTAGAAGGGGCATTCAGTTTTCACTCTTTTATGGAGAGTCCATATTTGAAGTAAATTAATTAAAAACAAACAAAATGAAAAATTAAATTCCTCTTTGTAAGTACCTTTTCAGTTCTCATCCTGAAATGGCAGGTAGCAATAATCTGAATCTCCCATATGTTGATTTTCTGAATTTTATTTCCTTATTTGATTTATGTTACAACCTCATACTATCTCTGCAGCAAAGTTTGTTGTAGAACAGTGAATGGACAAATAGCAAGAAGTACACCAGAATTATTTCGCTTCATGATCAAACTCAAAACCAAAATACTCAAAGACCTATCAAACTCACTTCAGTCTGCCCTTAAATAAGATTGTTGTGTATAATAGTTTTCTGTTAATAAATTCCTTACGGACAGCCTCAGACCTAACAGTTCTTGTCTTTGTCAATAATTTTCAGAAAATTGCAAGTACATTTAAGTGTGAGACGAGCAGTTCCCTCTCACTGATAAACTGCTTGAGGAACCGGGAAGCCGATGACATAGTCTTTAACGCCACGGTGGGTGAGACTCGACTCTACTGGTGACAGTTTTTTAATGGCACGTTTGCAAAAGTGTAGCTCAGCCTCTGAGCGGAGTTCATTGTTGGCCTGTTCCAAAGTTGATTTTTCTTAATTTTTGTCAAAATACCTCCTAAATATTGACGTAATTTCTCTTTAGAATTTTTAGTGAGGTGCCACAGCACCTGTACATTTCTGAGCAAGACTTGAGTGTACATGTGTTTAGATGTCAGTTAGAAGCAGCACAGGGTCAGGAAGCCCTTACATTTGTCCATACCATGCCCAACCAGGCTTGTGGTTTCTACTTTTGTACAAAGCTGTGGATTTCTGTTACAGTGGCTGTAGATACTCAGATTTCTTAAAGCCCCTTTTCCACTTGGAACATTAAATAAATGTGGACATTTTATTATATGATTTGAAGAATAAAGGAAAATAGTATTAACAAGTAATTTGATCTTTTTCTTTTTTTTTTTTTCCCTCCTTCTTCAGGAAATCCCATTGCTGCCCTTAGTTTTGGATGGAGTGTTTCTTCACAAGTCACCTGAAGAGATTCTGGCTGACAAAGAATTTAATGCTGTCCCGTTCATGATAGGAGTCACCAACAACGAATTTGGCTGGAATATTAGATCTGTAATTTCATGTCTGTTCTTCATTTTTTTAATGTTTGTGTTAACTGAGGCAGGCAACTCTGAGAAGGTATTTGCTGGTAGGACACCTTTTGAGTATGGCCAAAGGGCTTTGTGGTGTGTAGAAGGTAAACTTTGCTTGCATTATGATTCTGCAGTGACCCAAAACTAATTGGTCACAAAACAGTGAGACAGGCTTCATCCCGCAAGTTAAAACTACATGGACATCCTTGGAACATCAATTTTATACAGTATTATCTCATCCTAAAACTTTAATCCCTCATCCAGGCAAAGAGAGGGTGGGGATAATGCAGGTGTCCAACCTGTTGTGAGTGTATAAATTCTTTCTCATATGAATTCTGTGGGTAACTCCAAAAAATGAGCGGTTGCTACACAGTGTACAAGGTGGATTTGTGTCCTCTCTCTTCCTTGTCCTCTTTTCTTCATCTCCTACGTATTCCTGTTCATCTGTGTAGTACAAAGCATTTGTTCTGAATCTCTGTAGTAACTGTGCATCTCTGGGACTGTGCTGGTACCAAGTCCAAAAGGAAAAATGTAAAGTGAAATCTGTTCTGATTCATTTTATAGAAGAGAATCATTTTATAAAATGTTCTAAAAGAGGAGGAGCAGCCTCCTCTTTGCCTTATCTTTACTTTGAGAGGTTCAAACAGTTGGATTAGAGATAGAGAAGCTGCCAGAGACTTTTAAATCTCCCCTACCAGAGGGAAAATAGGCCTTTGAGACAGAAACAGCTTTTTGCTTCAATTCTGACCTAATGGTTTCTGGTCTTATGAGTTTCTTAACAAGTGTATTGAATTAAGGATAAGCTACTTAGCATGAGAGGTTTATGTAGAAACCTTCACCAAGGAACCATTTACTGCAGTAAATACAAGGTTTCAGGACAGCTGCTGCATCATGCTGCATTTTTGCGTATGATATGATGCTTCAGAAATAAACACCAGTTTTAGGAATACAGTGGAACAGTGTAGTTCCAATGTTGAAAGTATTGAATGGCACTAATAATGTTTTATTTTATTCTGTGCAGACATCAAAAATACCAGGTTTGAAGGAAATAGGAGATAGAAAATCAATCACTTCCACTTTAGAGTTTTTTCTGCCTATGTTGGTAAGTACTGCTGCACCAATCTCATTGAGAAGTGAAATCTCTTTGTAATGCATATAGCAGATTGTGAAGTCTGGTGTTCTCTCATTTCCTGCTTGAATCATAGTGTCACTAAGGCTTGAGGTCACGTCATGCCTTGGGGAGAGCCCCAGCAAAGTTGACAGGACATGACCAGGGTGTATGGAGTCATACAGAAATAGGATTGAGTCAGGCCTGGGATTTGGGGAAATTCCTTTTTCCTTCTACATCTCTGACCCAACGTGTTTTACATATTTATATGTAGGATTATTGTAATAGTGTGGTATCTGTTGGTTAATCCTCCTGGTTGATGGGCTTCAAGGCAGGGTTTTTCAATATGTTACATTATTAAGCATAACTTTTAAAGTAGTTACTTTGCCCTCCTAGTTTTGAAGTGTATATTTCAAGCAGCAAATTCTAACCCTAAAACTGTAAGCTGTGTTTGGAGATTGCACTGGTCCATAAATCTTTCAAGGACTCAAGGAATTTACTTTTGTTATTCCCATCTCTTTTCTCCTGAAGAGATGTTTCCTGAAGAAAACTGAAGCCAAAGGTATTATCAGGAGAAGTTGCTGCTCTTCCTGTAGAGTTTTAACCCATATAAATCTACTGCAAATTTGACCTGAGGTAGTTTGTTTGGTTTGGTTTTTTGGTTTGGTTTTTTTTTTTTTTTCCCCACAAAAAGTCTGAACAGGTTTTATTTGGCATCATGGTTTCCCATCAACATGGTTGCCATCCTGGACTTTTGTGCCTTTGCAATATCTCTGAAATTTAAAAGATGGTATTTTTAGTTGCTGATTCAGAGAGTGATAATTTTTCTGTTTGTTTCTTGTTTCCCCTGTTTCTCTTAGTACGTACCATCAGAACTTCTGCCTGCGATAGTGGATGAATATCTAGGAAACACAGAGGATCCTGCTGAGCTACGGGACAGGTTTCTGGACTTGCTAGGGGATGCAGGAATTGTCATGCCAGCCATTAAAGCATTGAATTATCACAGGGGTGAGCTAATCAATATTAGCAGGATATTTAAACCACTTGTTACATGCTGAATCAAATGATGTAGACTCAAATCCTGTCACATGTAGGCAGCCCTTCTAGAGATTTCCACTGGGAACTTCAGGATGAACCAAGACTAGGCACTCCTTTGTCTTAACCTCTTGTGCTTGCGCTCAGTCACACTATAGAGAGAGCAGAGTGAGATAACACAGGTAAATGTTTGCTAACTGAAGTATACAGGCTTAAAAATTAAAATGTATTAAAACAACCTGGAATTTGTCCTTTGGTCCACTGCTGCTACTTGGGAAGTCAGCAGCTCTGTAGATTGGAGGTTTTTTGGTATTTAAGTGTAGACAAGCCATGCCAAAATACCCAAAACTGGAAAATAATTGTTTTGTTTTCTGTAAGTTTTCCTGGGATGCATCTTTTAAATTTTTTTCGTGTGTAAGTGGTGTGAGTTCTTAATTTAAAATTAAAAATAAAAATACATATTAGAATGTAACATAACATGAAAAATGTGCCCAGTAGAAAGCTGGGCATATTTAAAGTAATATTTTAGACAGCTGATGTCAGCTGTAAATTATGCATCTCTTTTTAAAGTCTTGGTTACATCTTCTAGAGTCTGGAGCTCCTACCTACTTCTTTGAATACCAGCATCGTCCCTCTTCGTACTGGGATAGTAAACCAGAGTACGTGAAGGCTGATCATGGAGATGAAGTTGGCTTTGTCTTTGGAGGACCATATCTGGCTGGTGACATTCAGCTGCGCAGTAAGGAATAGAACAGCAGTGTTCACTTAGAAATCACTCTCATAACACGGGCACTATTGTGTTGTGTAGTGCTGCTTCCATCCTAATCGGGCTACGGGCATACATTAACGGGGAGACCAAAGTATGCCCCTTTCTCCTCTTGGGATTTGTTTAACACTAATTTACCCTCTTCTTCACTCTTTATCACATACAGTTTGCTGTTTCTGAAGCACAGTAAATGGCACGTGTTGTCAACAAGTTACCAGATTGGACATTTGGTAGAGAACACCGCTGTCATTAAACCAGCACTCTTCCTGAAATTTGCCAATTTGACAAATAAACTGAAGGAAAGGTCATCTTGCAGGGAATTAGCGGAGTGCTTGGGAAGCAGGAAATCTAGGCTCTCTTCTTTTCCTGAGGAATTTAAGATAACATCTCCCTCTTTTCTGGGAAATCCCACCAGCTGGCATGCTCCAAGGAATGGGGAACTTGATCTATTTTCCAGTTGTGTTGATCGGAGCAAAACTCAGAACTCTAGTGTCTCATTTTTGGCATGAAAATCTAATGGTTAAGTCAAAGACTGTTTTCTCAGCAATGACTCAATTAATATTTTAGCATTTCATTCAAAATGGAAACAATCAATTGAGAAAGGATTAAGGGTGTATTCTCAGAATTGCCTTTGCCTTGTCATTTTGGTCATGGGATTCTGGAAGTTCTGGTTCCTTCAGGCAGAATCCCATGTTGCTACAGTCCAAAATAATGTGCCAGTCATTGAACTGTCAGATACAAGATGCCACATCCTCAGGACTATTATGAATCCAGCAATTTGCTGTAATTGCATATGCCTCAAACAATGGTACTCGGGATTGATTATTTTCTTTTCTATAAAACAAATTAGGAGCAGTTCTAATTTTGAAAAAAAAAAACAAAAAACCAAAACCCAAACCCATAGATGTTTTACTTGTTTTGAGTGAGTTAATTTTTTCTGCTTTTATTTTTTGTCATTTGCACAGTAGTTCACAGTCTGTTTCAAAGCCAACATAAAAGAAAGTATTTCCTTTTACTCCATTGAACTTTGGAGCAGTCCAGCTACATTGTAAAAGCATTTGTTAATCTGTTACCAGAGCTTTTTGATTTTGCTTGTATTTTTTTTTTACTTATGTTATCCTACATTAGGAAACACTATACATTTCTTTTTCTATTTGTCTGAATTTACTGACAGCATTAATATAGCAAATGTTTTTTGTGATGTATTGAGGTGCATTTATAATTGATAATACACTGTAACTAAAATTATTTTCACCTAGCTGGTACAGTGAGCATATGTGTAGCTATATTTAAATGAATATTCTTGAAGTGTTGAGACATGAAATGACATGTCTCATGGAATGACATCGTTATGTATCAGAATAACAAAGTTGTTGGCTAGTCATGCTCTGAATGAGGAGAATTTCAGTCCCACAAAGCTAGAATGAGATCTATGAAACTAAACCACGTGGCTCATTCCTTGAGTTGTAACAGCACTTGGGACATGTGGGCATTTTTTTTTGGTTCTGCTTCTGGTTTCCTGAAAATCTAGGGGCAAATCACCATATTTTCTGGTACCCTAATTCCTTGCTCTGCAGAATAAGGATAATTATGCTTATCTCATTCATACAGAGTGATGAAATCTTCTCTTGGTGATTGCTGTATTGCTACCATTGCTTCTGCTGTAATCAGTAAATGGTTACAACATATTCACGGAGTGAAATGCTGCTTCTATAGCAGAACTGTTTTGATTTCTGCCACATATAATACTATTTTGCATTTTGTCTCTCAGGTGAAGTTACAGAGGAAGAAAAGAAGCTGAGTAGAACTCTAATGAAGTACTGGGCAAACTTTGCTCGAAATGGGTAAGAGTCATGAGATCCATGACAGGGCATTACTGGTTTGTAGTGACTCCCTAGTGAGTTAGCTGGTTTGTTGATTCAGTGTTAACTTCTGTGATTGAACGCCCCTGCGACTGAAAAGGGCAATGCACTCTTTCTTTCTTGTTGTCTACAGAAATCCTAATGGAGAGGGTTTGGTTGAATGGCCATCTTACAACCTACATGAAGAATACTTAGAGATAAATCTAAAACAGAAGAAAGCAAAAAAGCTGAAGGAAAAGAAGGTAGACTTCTGGAGAAAGGTGATGTTTGACAAGACAAGTAACAAAAGAATGGAAAACAAGAAGGTTAATTCAGAGTTATAATTTACAGTCTAAACGTGCACATAATATGCAAACTATTAGGATAGTAAGAAAAATTAAGTCATTTTGAGGATAAAATTGCATTTCCCTTCTTTTCACCTGTTCTTCACAGTTGTCATATTTGCAATTATTCACTGTAATAATTCCAATTCGTGTTTTTCCCCTTTGTGATCTTTACTTTTTCCTGGATTTGTGTCTACAACAGAAGCCTCACTCATTAAATACAGTTACCAAATTTCCCTACACTTATGCTTTTCTGTGACTTCCCCATGACTGAAGACACAATGTAGCAGCAACTTCGTTTTAATAAAAAGTGCCATCAATAAAGACACGATTTGTGAGTAAAACTGTCCTATTATGTCAAGTGTATCCATGATCGTATGGAAGTTTTGGTCTGATTTAGATACAGAAATGTTCTGTATCTAATGAACGTTCTGCTTTGTAAGTTGTTTTTTGACAGATGATAGTGTATTTCTGACTGTTGTGGTATATAATCTGGAGAGATTGGGTTGGCCCAGAATTATTCCAGCCCTTACCAGCTGATATGCACTTGGACTGCCAGGAACAAATCTTGAACAGTTCATTTCAGTGTTGTCAAGAACTTCTTTCTCTGCTTTATTGAAAGGAATAGGGTGGGATTTCCTGTCTTTCTGCCCAAAGTCTGTTGCCAGCTGGAACTGGGGAGGTAGGGTTAGACTGTGAGCACAACGGCTGCTTTGGTAAGTGTTTTGTTTTAGCTAACATGTCTTGAGAGATTTTCATTGCACATACAATTCCCCTAAGGTCCTGTGCCACTCCTTTTAATAGGAGATAAACAGGCAGCGATGTAGGTATACATACAGAATATATGCTTCTGCTGTAAGACTGTGCAGAGGAGTGCAGTGGAACGGCACAGGCACAGCGCTAAAAAGAAATCACAGTGGAAAATGTTGAAAAATTTTACTCCCATCTATTTAGGGGTGAGTGCTCTGATCCTCTGTCCCATCCCAGAGATCCCAGTGTTAAAGCTGTCCAAGTACTGGCTTCATAAACTCTGAGTTTTATACACTCCAGCTTTATTGAATGCTCACCAGGGGCTGAGTAAAACAAACTGACCCTGTTTTAAATGCAGACATCTAAACTTTTCTACCGTACTTGAGGCAAAATGTAATTGTGAGCTCTTCTGCAATTATAAGCCTATAAATGTGGTACTTGTCTCTGTTTTTCAGCTGCTGAAATCAAGAAAGGTAGCAGTGCATTAAAGTATAAAGCAGCAAATATCATCACATGGCACGATTTTTTTGGCTTGGTCGCTGACTTACGCATTATTCACTGATGGAGGGTAAGCTGCAAAATGTTCTCTTAAAATTGAATGCCAAACAAGATTCCAGAACTCCACTTGCCAGATATGTAGCATGGTCTTCCAAAAATTTTCGTCTGTGGCACTGGAGCAAGGGTTTCCACATTCTCAGGGTATGTAGGTCATATCTGTAGACCCATACAAAGCATCTACAGTGAAGGCTGTAGGGATCTAAAATCACATTTTTTTGTTATCTTGCAGAGTTTGCAGAAACTGTTTTGCACTGGTGATATTTTCAGAATGGCTGCTTCTCTGGGACTGCGGATGGGATGTGGGCTGAGACCTGCACTTCAGAGAGAAAAAGTGCACAGAAAATATCAAAATTGAAGAGTAGTTAATAGTTAATGAAGGGGGGAAATGAAGGGAAAGAAAGATCAGGAGACAGAAAATAAATTGTGTATGGAGATAAATGAAGTTTGTTTCAGGAGAAGGGAAGAGCAGCAAGCAGCGTTTGGCTTTGTTGCCGAGGTCCCCTCCCGCAGTTTGCGGGTCAGCAGGGAGCTGAGGCCAGCGTGCCTGTCGGGGTGGAAGCCAAGTCACAAGCAGGGATTCTTGTAGTTCCACCTCGTATGGAAACAGTTTTCCCATGCCAGGAACTGAAGCAATCCAAGGTAAGCGGGGATGGGGAGAGAATTTGCAACAGCGTTGGGGGAGGCAAATGGGAGTTTGCCACTGCCCCTGGCTTCTAGGAAACCTTTATCACACAGAAAAAGGTAAGAGATAACTTATGCTCGACTCCATCCCTTGTGCTCCAGGCACCCGTTTCCATTCATTGCATCAATGCAGCGTGGACTGCACACGCATAAAAGTGCAGACTAATCCCAGCCCAGGTTTATTGACACAAACAAAGGCTTGCTCCCTGGGCAGCCCAGTTTAAAGCTGGCCTGGTTTATCCACAAGGGCTGTAAATCACACCTGTGCAGATGCACTGCGCAAGGTTGGGAGTAAAGTACACAGTCCCAGCCTCTGCACACAGGGCTACGAGGTGCAAAATGCAAGTGCTGAACTAATTAATGACTGTGGGCCTTTAGGGCCCACTTAGCTGAAAACAGAGGTGCAAGCAGTAAATAAATCTGTAGAAAGGCTGCCTCAGAAAACTGAGAAATCTTATGAAATAAAATTGCAAAGCAGCCTTTCTGGGGCAAGAGTTACTGAGCCTTGCTAAAAAACCAAAACTAAATCAAAAAAGGCAGAGCCCAAAGCTTACATAGAACCAACACAACTCTTTGTCAACATGGGCAGAAAATCTCTTTTATTTCTCTTCAGCTTTCTCGTCCCTATTTTTCATATCATGCTCCAATGATAGATGTGAATTCACACAGAAGTTCATAAACCCTCCTGGTTTTTCAGAGGCATTAAATGTATAGTCAACAATCAAATCCTGTACTATTGTTTCACAATAGAAAAGCTGAAAAAGGATCTCTTTAGTGTTGCAAAACTCTTGTATTGTGTTTGATACCAAACTAACATCCCTGAACACACAGGACTCCTCCTATTTTGTGAGAATAAAAATCCCTCAACTTTTACTTCAGCAGTATTGTTTTGTTTCAGGAGTATTATTTTGGATTTTGCTCTCTGTGGCTATATTGTATGTTCCTTACGTTGAGATATTAATACTAAAATGAAGAGAACAGACGTAATAAAATAAAAATGTAGTTCCCTTCCCATGCTCTTCATTGTGTAGGGTGAGGAAATCCTGACTGCGTTGTGAAAGGTGGTAGTGAGACAGCATTTGTTGCAATGGGAGACTGTTTTCAATGCATTTTAAAGCACGTACTTGATGCCTGAGGTTTTGTGAGTTACAAGGAGCTCTGGGGACACTGGTGGGGCCACCCTGCAAGGCAGGAGGTCTCCTCCCCCCGAGCAGGGACTGACAGGCAGGGCTTGGCTCACAGCTCCAGTATTACTGTTCCTAATCAGTCTCGCCTTGCGCAAGAGTTATACTTAACTGAGTATAAAAGGCAATGTGCTGAGGAGGTAAATGTGTGACCAGCTTGCAAAATGGCAAGTGGAAAGGACACGTTGCTGCTGTCCTTGATTCTCACCATTGGAGCTGCAGTGCTTGTTGCTACTGGTAAGGTTCAGGGGTGTTTATTGCCTTCTGTAAGGGGACAGCAGAGCACACGTGCAGCTCGCTCACCTGGGGAAACCCCGGCTCTGTCGGAGGAGCTGGGCACCCAGCCTTGCCACACAGATATTCAGTCTGCACAGAAAATTGCTCTTAATTTATTTTTGTGATCTGTTTTCAGTCATTTGTCTTATTTGCCTTCTTTGCATAATCAAATTCCTGTCCCAAAATCCTGTCTGCAGAGGCAGAGCAGTCCACCCTGCCACATTTGCAATTTGGTATTCAGAACTTTGACACTGATCTTAAAATTAATCTTACCGAAATGTTAGCTGGATTTGTGTCTGCCAGACTGTTTTCGGATCTCTCAGAAGCTCTTTCTTTTGGTTGTACTTCCTACCAAGAGTCTGGAATGTCTTTTGTGTATTTTCAGATCTTTTCTTAAAAAGGAAATGGCTTTTCTTATTGAGAGCAATCTACCGGACTTTTAACTAACAACCCGGGTCAGAAAGGACTAAGATCTATATGCAATTACTGACGTGTGGATAGTAGAGCAATACATATCATATACCCAAGGGAGATTACATGTACAAAGCAGTATTTGTACAAGTATTTCAGCCTTCAGACTGAAGGCTGAAATATGTCAGCTATACTGATTTGTGCTCTTGAAGCTTTATGTAGGAAAATGAATTGCTAAGCAAACAAAAGGTTTATATTTAAGTAGCTAAAGCTCTTAGAATCCTGGCAATTGCTTACAAATAGACCAATTATGTGACTTTGTGCTCACATCCCCCAGGACAAAAAGCAGAGCAGCCAGAAGTGGTGACCAAATATGGGACAGTCCGAGGATACCAATTCAAAGTAGATGCAGCTGAGAGGAGCGTAAATGTCTTTTTGGGAATTCCTTTTGCAAAGCCTCCAGTTGGGCCACTGAGGTTTTCTGAGCCCCAGCCACCTGAGCCATGGAAAGGTGTCAGACATGCCACCTCCTACCCGCCAATGTAAGACAATGAAAAGCCATTAACCTTTTTAATAATTTTATATTTTATGCAATTCCAGGACACTGATGTACAGGGCATCAAAAGCCACAGAGGTAAATTCCTTGGTGCCATCTCAATACCACCTGCAGCTGATAAAATGAACTAATTTCTATGGACATTCTTATAAGCTGCTCTTTTTGTTAAAAAATCTTATCTAATGGGCATCAGTGATGAACTAATATGGACCAGCACTTTGCCTATAATGTTCTGGTTTGGAAGCATTTGGCCAGTACTTAGAAATGTTTATAAACTGTGTAGCTTTGGACCAAGACCAGAAACAAGTTGAGGAAGTGTTGGAATGAAATAGTAGGAGAAAAAAATGCTTAATAGGACACATGAGAAACACAGACCGAGTCTACTGAATGTTTTACTCCATTTGTAGTACTGCCCTTGATTAGTGCCTCAAGCTTAACACCTACCATCACAACACAAAAAGCTCTTAGAGATGTAAAATAACTAATTTGCATCTTCACTGAAGTAATTTGTAGCCATATGTATTTGCAGGTATATTTCTGTAATATTTTGAAATATGCAAATTTATATCTGCATGTCACTGTGTAGTGCTGTAGTACACAGTAGTACTCCTTTTAATGGATCTCCTTAATGCCAGCTCAAAGGAAGAAAATACACTAAAAGTAGAAAAAATACTGTTTGTTTGTTTTCTGTTGCCAATGATCTGTTGCCAACGATCTGTTGCCAAGATATGTACTAGAGATTGGTTTCTGGTTTGCACTTTATTGTGTAAATACAAAAAATCTCCATTTCATATCTTTGGGATTTTAGTTATTTCTACTGCTTGGTTTTGTTTGTTTTTGTTTTTCTTTTTCATTTATTCAGGTGTCTACAGGATAAAGTGCAAGGACAGATTTTTTCAGACGTTATTACTAACAGAAAAGAAAAAGTTCTTCTCGATGTGTCTGAAGATTGCTTATACCTCAATGTGTACACACCCGTTTCTACAGAAAAACAGGAGAAGCTGCCTGTAAGCAAAATCATTCTGAAACCTCTAGCAAAATTATTGTACAGCAAACCTACAGCCTGTTCTGTCTGCAGACTTACAGGTTCAGTTTCGTGATGATGATTAAGTTGCATGCTTTGCCCCAGAAAATATTTGCTGAGATTTACAAGATACACAAAATCCCATATTACAAATAAAGTGTTATTGACGTTTTAGCTAGGTAATGTTTGATATTCTCTATATAACCTGCAAAAAGTCACAGGACATTGGTCTAATATAAATATTTAATAAAATCAAAGCCATTTTGTAAGACTGGAGGCCTCATATTCGAAAGATTTCTACTATTTGAGGAGTCAGGAGGGAAACAGCACACAATGTATATATTTTAGTTCACACTGAGTTTTTATCACTGGGGGTTCTTACCTGTGCTGGGTTGTTGCTGGTTGTGTCTTTGCAGGTCTTTGTCTGGATCCATGGGGGTGGATTAGTTTTTGGAGCAGCTTCATCATACGATGGCTCAGCGCTAGCGGCCTTTGACAATGTGGTGGTTGTAACAATTCAGTACAGATTAGGTATTCCTGGGTATTTCAGGTAAGAGATTTGGTCTCCATTTTTGCTAAGTGATTTCCAAAATTATGTGTGCAAAGCCTTTGTGAGGAGATGTGCAGAATACAGCAAAGAAACTATACGTTTCTTAATTACATCTACAACAGTTGGGAAAAAATCTGCAGGTCCCAGGTCAGCTTCCAAGTCTGTTCTTGTTTGATTGCTGCTCCAATCACAACACTTTTTGAGGCATTTGTTTTCAGTTGTGTGGAGAAGCTCTGTCTAGAGAATGGCAGATAATTTCTTATACCACAGACTGTATTTTTTTCTGTCTTTTTTCTTGCATGGAGCACTTAAACAAATCTATTCTTTCTCCACAGCACTGGTGATAAATATGCCCGAGGGAACTGGGGGTATTTGGATCAAGTAGCAGCTCTTCAGTGGATTCAGGAAAATATCATACATTTTGGAGGAGATCCAGGATCCGTCACTATCGTTGGAGAATCTGCAGGAGGAGTCAGTGTTTCTGCTCTTGTAAGTTCACAGTAATAGAAAATTTTAATTACTTAGGGGGAAAAAAAAGCAACCAAAACACCATACATGTTAATTTTTAATAATTGCCTGAAAAGTCAGTGAGAGAAAGTTGTTTTCAAAATGTTTGAAATGTCAATTCCCGAGACTGGAATTCCAAGTCAGTGGTAGAACATAATGCTTGTCGTGCTTGAGATTCTTGTTCTTGCCTTTTTGCAGGTCTTATCTCCCCTGGCAAAGGGCTTGTTCCATAAGGCCATTTCAGAGAGCGGTACTGCAATCAGAATCTTGTTCACTGACCATCCTGAGGAGGATGCACAAGTGGGTATTCTGTGGTATTTTAAGTATTTTTCCAGGTTTTTTTCATATCTTAAAGGGTTTACTCCAAATATGTAAAACCAGGTATTTTTTTCTTGTGTAACTACAACCACAGTCATTAGAGGCAGTATTTCTGTGTGCACTTAATACATGCTTAATGACGCTTTGCTTTTCACATACCCAAATATCCACATATGTCTGAGTGAAAGCAAAAGATGAAGAAAAAAAAGCTGTGAAGAATTATGAAATGTAAAGGAGTGCTATAACATGTAACTATCTTCAAGAAAAGTTGAGCTATCATTTTTGGCTGGAAAATGGCACCAGATGCTGAATACTCTTCTCTCCCCCTCCTGTTTTGATGCCTGTCATGTGCAAATAAACAAGACTTTATTCAATTTGTTCATATTTGAAAAGAAGGGCTGACTTCAAGCCATTTTTTTTTTTCAAGCAACAGCTTCCAGGAACTTAAATTTGATAATCTGGGATATAAAAGAGGCAGCATCATGATGAGCTCTGTCTCTCTAGTGACAGCTGTTTCTCCACCCGAAAATAATCCTTAAGAATGGCATAATGTGCTCTTCATTACAGTCCCTGTGGTTGATTGCGACTGTGCATCGCTCTAACTCCGTCCTGTCATCCTCCTGCCTTCTCAGCCCAGAATGTTTTTTACCAGAAGGGCTATCTTTGTCTATTTCTGTATCAAAATATTTCGGAGGTGTATATTTAGCCCTTCTGCTCTGCCCACAGTGTGAAGGGCTATGAGATTTTCCAGTTCTCTGCCTCTGTGCTGGGACAGGTCTGGCTTTGATGATCCCTATGCAGAACTTTAGAACCCCCCCTGCTGGACTGGGGCTGGGTGGCACATAGAGCCTTCCATGAGAAGTGAGTGCAAAAGTGAGTGTTTTTATCCATTGCAGAGAATCGCTACTGCTTTTGGCTGCAAAAAGTCCAGTTCAGCTGCAATGGTTGAATGCTTAAGAGGAAAAACAGAAGAAGAGATAGTAAAGACAACACTAAAAATGGTAGGTGGAACTATACTGCTTGCATTTAATTGGCATTTGAAATTTTATTGTTACAGAGTATGCTATTTGTGTGTGGTGGTATTAGAAGAACTTGAAGTGAGTGTAACATCTGACTTTTTGACCTTTTCAGGATTTGACCACAATGCAGCTATGCTATACCTCACCTGAAAACTGTGAACAGGTTACTGTCCTCTCATTCTGCATGGATTTTGAGCTACTTCTGTTTTGCTGTTGTGCTCTACCAGGGGAAGGAAAAGATTATGTGAAATGTCACAGTTTCTCCTGGAGAATCAGAAAATTAATATAATATATTATGTCCTACTTAAAATTTCTTATCACAGTGCTGGCTTCCATGTTGCTGTGCAGTTTCAACACAGAAGAGAGTTTTGCCACTATTTCACACATCCATAATAGGACTGAACTAAGAGGAGATGTAAATTGGACATCATCACCTCTGTTTCACAAACATTACAAATATAATGCTAATCTCCACAGAATCTTCTGCCCAGTGCAGAAAATCTGTCTGAGCAAATTTAGAGGTGGCATCAATGCTATTACTTCCTGCTTGTCACTTCATTTTGTTTTGCTTTGGAACTGCAGTAAAAACCTGTCAATTTTTTTTAGAAGCAAAATTTGTATATTAATGAAGTTTTGCTTTCTTTTCCCCTCCCAGCAATTCCTGGGCTCACTTTGTGTCCTTTGGAGTGAGGCAGCAGTACTCACACATGCTGATGCTGAGAGGGCCA
>JAOXNG010000052.1:35293662-35303842 GCA_028566535.1 Scolopax minor | reverse complement strand
AATGGTATGGAGTGGAGGGAGCTTGTGCTACCAGCGAGGGTCAAAAGATCAAGACAATTGGAATTACTGATAAGTCTCAAGATCTACACTTTGGTCTTTCAGTAAATGTTCTGATGAAGAACGATGAGTCATCTGCAATAGCAGCGTCATAAGGAATTTCAAAGCCCAGCTTCCAAACTAAGTACAACTACCCTGACTGGAACAGGTTAATTACCTGAGCAGGCAGTATCTGCTTTTGCCTTTTAAAGGTTAGAAACAGGAGAGAATGAGCTAAACACAAGGTCTCTATTCATAGCACAGCCATCTGTCATTGAAATATCAGTATCATTCCAACCATGGCTTCATTTCTAGTTTTTAAAGATTTGCCAAGAAGTGCAAGATACCACATAGACACGGTATCCTTGGATTTCCACATCAGTGGTTCTACCAAATTATTAGCCAGCTCTAATGCAAATACTCCAATGCATTACTTCACAGGCAGGATTTGGGGAAACAACGCCTGACAACCGTTTCTAATGAAAAACTGGTGGTTTTATCACTTTGATTGGACATAACAGCCTGTTGCTACGCATGAGGATCTGAGACACGTGTACGGCACTTGCTGAGCTGCACAGCGTCGGTCTGGGCAGCGCTTGGCTCTGCTCCAAAGCACAGGCTAACCAGGGAGAAGCTGCACAACAAAATGCTGTTGCTTTCTCTTAAGTAACCAAAACATATCAGACTTACATCATTAGCAGCACGCAAGAACCACTCTTTGGCTGTTTCTGCATTGGTGATGGTTTCTTGGGTGGTGAAAGTCTGTGCATAGGAAAAGGAGGGAGTTTGTAAAACACTGTACTTAAACTTGCTTTTTTTTTTGCTGAAACCTAGAATCACTCTGCTCTGACTATTTGTAACATAGCTTTTAAGCAGCCTGAACTTGTTTAAAGTTTATCAGCCCAGAAAAGAGTAGGCTTGCTGGATTCATCTTTAAGTAGCATGTATCTGGAATTGGAGCAATTGTTCCCTATTACCTACCTTCCCTCCCCTAAACTATTATGCATAACCTTGATACTAAAATTTTCTACTTTAGTTTTTCATATAGTTTTACAATTCAACTGAAACAGAACTCACTGAGCATCAAAACAGAATAACTTAAGCTGGACTGTCCTCTTGTTCTTCAATTCCTACTTTTCATGTAGGAACACACATTTCTGCTAAGGCTCTTGCCATAATTTCATTTTGCTGATTAGAGGAAAACATTTTCCTGCTTCCTGAAGTGTGCACAGAAGTTCAGTCATGCAGTTTTGCAAGTATCTACAACCATTCTGATTTATTCAACCATCAAAATTTAGCTTTAAGGGTGAACATTAGATTCAACCTCCTCTCATCCATCTCCCAAAATATTTCATTATGAAACACAAGCCTGTGATGGAAAACAGAAATGCCATTCATCCTCTTCCAAATATACCCAATTATTCAACTACAGTCTGGCAAACAAACTGAAGTGCTACTCTTGCAATTTGGCAATCTAAGCCTTTGAACCGTGATCCTTGAACTCAATTATTGAAAGTGACCATTAGTATTACTTTGTGAAGTTTCCTTATTATTCCATAGGTTGCTGCCTGGCTGCAGGGTTGCCAAGATAAGATAATGAGCAGCACCACAGAGCAGGGCCAGCACTACACACATGTTCATTTGTTGGAGAGTGTCTTCAACAGCAAAAAGGTTCTACTGTGATTTACAAACAAAGGCAACTCAAGTTACATAATTCATAATGTCTTCATCAGCTTTCTCTGCTGAGACAGAAGCATTCCTCAAAGACAGTGGCAGCTAGCTTATTCTGTAAGCATAATTGGTAATAGCAAGGAAAAACTTAAAATAAAAAGGCAGCTATTAAGTCTGCATTCAGAAATAATCTTATAAACTACCAGCAGACTATCTTTACCTGTTTGAAAGTAAAGAAGCTCAGTATTTACAGTGCTTAAGGAACTCAGTTTAAGTTATTTAGATGAAGACATTTTGATACTACCCTAAACCAGAATGAAAATCCCCCAACTACGTGCAATTTGTTTGTGCAAAACATAAAAGCAAAAAAACTACCACTATACCTAAGATAAAGGACCAACAGTAACCTTAAATAAAAGGAAGGAGGCAACAAGATCTTGAATTTCAAAGAAATAACCACATAGAATCCTACATGCCACCCAGAGAGAAGTACAGTGAAAGAAGCTTTTATGAATTAAGCTTAAACTTGTGTTGAGTGCAAAATGCACCCTAAACAAGCAATTTCCAGGCATTTTCAGCACTTCTAGATCCTCAAGTATTTCAGTAACAACACAAGCTCATACTCCAAGGTTAGGATGAATCACAGCATTTCGAAGTCCCTGATCTATATCTTCCTGCAGACAGATCTCAGCTCTGACCAAGTCCTTTCCAGCTGAGGTCACCCCCCAGTGCTCATATTATTAGACCTACCTTTGATGCAATGATGAAGAGCGTAGTGTCTGGTTTGAGCTCAGCCAGGGTTTTGGCTATGTGAGTACCATCAATGTTGGACACAAACCAAACACGAGGGCCTCCCTTGGAATATGGTTTCAGGGCTTCAGTTACCATCAGAGGGCCCTAGACAGAGGCAACAATTGGATTTTATCTTCATTACAAGCACACACTCACAAAGCTATGGAAGATTTATACATAATGTCAAAAACTTACCAAGTCAGAGCCACCAATCCCAATATTGACCACATCAGTGATTGCCTTTCCAGTGTAGCCTTTCCATTCACCGCTACGGACTCTCTGCGGAAAAAAAATAAAGTATATATATAAAATAAAATATATATTGCAAATGCATGAAATATAAAATGGGGGTACTTCATACCTGGCAGAAATGTTTCATTTTGTCCAACACTTTGTTTACTTCTGGAACAACATCCTTCCCATCAACAAGTATTGGCACATTGGAACGATTTCTCAGCGCAATATGAAGCACAGCTCGGTTCTGAAACAAGAAGGGGAAAACTGAGGAAGTTATTTCCAAACTATACCCAGCAGCCTCAGGTGCCACATCCAGAAGGTCATACAATCTTCAAGACTTTAAAATACTTCAGATTCCCTTAGATTCAGATTCTAATTCAGAATTAGCACAGCAGCAGTGTGCATATACACACGCTCAGCACCAGCTCCAGGAAGCAAATTCTAAATTGAAAGGTGATAGAGACAGACAGCGTTTGGGAAGAAATTAGCAGTAGTATTATATGTATAAAGTAAACAGTACACATACTACTGCAACAGACACTGGTGAAGATTCTCAGCAGAATACTCTGCCACCTTGAGCATCATACTTAATTAAATCTCCCCAGCTACTGTAGAGCATCCAGATCAGAAATAAAGTTGCCAAGAGATTTAGAAATTTATATTATAAGCAAAGTTAGACAGACCTGGTTTTGTTTATCTATGTTAAAGAATAGTGGAAATTCCCTTGATGGTTAAAAAGCCCACCCACAATAAATTAAAAAAAAAAAAAAAAAATCATTTGCCCTTGTGTCCACTGAGTACAAGCCAAAATAATTTTTAGAGGCTTAACTTGCAGCAAAGATACACGCTACGTATTAGGATATATACTGTTAATGTATGAGATTCATACCAGCACAGAAGTAGCTAAGTGCTGACAGAGGTTACCTAACAGGTTAGAAAGTTTCCTTCATTACATGAATCTAGAAATATCTAAATAAGCACTCAGCTCAAGATGCTGTTGTTTATAGATGGATCTCACAGTGAAAATACAGCAGAAGAGCTGTTGAGACCCATCCCAGGTACACATCTCTATAATTTTATATATTTTGTCACAAAAATACATTCTTCATGCTTTATTTTAGTGCGTCTATACACACACAGAGTATGTTTTCCTATATTTGCAATATTAATTTCTTTTCAAAATAACACATTTCAAAACATGCATGTATTTATCAGACATTACTATATATTAAGGAAACATCATTCCTCAAGGCAATCCTGTATAGCAGGGGAGTTGAACTAGATGATCTCTAGAGGTCCATTCCAACTCTGACAATTCCATAATTCCCAGAGAATTAAATTTATCACCATTTTACTACATTTAAGTAGCTTGTGCACTTATAAGCAAATGGGAAGCAAGGAAGGTTTCTCCTCTCCATCTCCAAGTATCGCCAGTATTCACTTTGAGATTTACAATTGTTATCGTGCCATTCCTAAATACAGTTATAGACTTCTGAGCTTCCAAAATTCTCTATCAAACAATTTGATGGTCAAATCCAACCTAGGTTTACAAGTTAAAACACAATTATAAATTAATCTCTAAATATAGAAAGACTTATGAAAGCCAACACTGTTCTTTGGCATCAGCACTAGCTGGTGTTGCTAAGCTACTGCTGCTGCTCAGACAGTTATACACCATCCAGTATTTAATTCATGTGGGTCAGTGGTCTGAAGGGGGGGAAATTAAAAAAAAAAAAGCACCCAAAACACATTTTCACACCAATACAAGTCAAATCTTATCATCTGAATGTATGAAGTTCAGATGAATATACCTTGTGTCCATGATCAAACAGTGTACAGATAAACAAATTAGCTTTTTGTGCTGTTTTAAAGTCCATGTTATCTTTACTTGCCCTGTTAATTTACTTTGGTTTGGTTTTGCTGTAATGTAACTACAATGTATACAAGTTTTTTAAGATTACCTACCTCAATTTTTTGCCACTTCAGACATGTGCATTTTTATTTTTGTCAAATAAATGCCTTGATAAAAATCAGGAGATTTTTGTGGCTAATGGAGGCTAACAAATAAGAAAAAAAACCCCAAGCCTATCAGTAAGTATGGTAAGCTTTTTGGCAGTTAGATTAGACACTATGAAAATAACATTCAGTGTATGACCACTGTTCAAAAAATTTCTTCTGAGCTTCTGACAGTCTCTATGAGATTATACTAGCAGCCTCTTCCTAATTCTTTGATCACTAATTACATTTATGATTTGCAGCTTCCAAATCCAAACCTGCATTTTCTTTTTGCAAAGTAACCTAGCTAACCCAAGTACCACCATTACACTATTTAACAAAAGAAGTGCATTTAAAACTTGGAGAATACTGCCAAATACGTTGCTAATCACAAATATCTCCTCAATAGTGCTTTTTCTCTGGTTTGATTTCATTTTTAGGACATTATTTTAATGCCCTTAGCAAAGCTGTGTCATTTGGAAGTCAGCCTTTCATCTCTGTTGGTGCAGGAGATAATTCTATTGGTAGAAGACAAATTTGACCTAAAAAAAAATTCGGATTCCTTTCATCATACACTGTAAGCACAAACTTCATGACTGATATTTCTTTCCTTCCTCATATAGTTAAACTGGGATCATTATTAAGACAAATTACAAGTTTAATGTTTTCTTGGTTCATGGGGTTTTTCCCCCCCTCTATAGTAAAAGCACAACAAGTTGAAAAACTATGAAAACACTTGAAAAAATATTTACCAATTTTTAATATTAGTCAAGAATTACCACATAGGATTCTGCAGAGACTCTGATCAACAGTTTCAATAAAGGAGCTAAACAATGAAAAAAAAAGCAACGAAAGAGAGCATAGGTCTATAGAACATGATTGAAAGACTGCAGGTGTTCAGTTTATTGATAAAAGTGACACTTGGTAGCTGCCTTCAAACATACAGAAGATTACCATGAGGTAATAATTTCCAATGTTCACTGGGAAGAGAAGAAGGAATAATGGGCCTTAATTGTAGAAAGGAATGCTTGAAGAAGTAAAAAAGTTACTTTCAAGACTGGCATAGTTAAGAACTGGAACAGTTTACCTATAAAAAAACCCCAGACAATTATCTGTCAGGACCGGTTATATTTAAACATACTTGATCCTAATTTGAAAATGAATAACATAAATGAATTGAAACTCAACCAACACAGGCAAAAATGGCAAAGAATGACATATGCACAGGACAAGAACTAGGAACCCAGGCAACTTGACAAAGCACCAATGCCCAGCTCCTGACTTCTCAGCACAGGAATTGAGGACCATTACTTTCACAGACAGAAAAGTTACTGCCAAAAAGTTATATTCTTCCCTTATCAAGAATAAGCCTTTTCTGTCTCTCAGTAAGTCTTTTCCTGAACAACTAACTCCAATTTGTAGAAAAAAAAAGAAAAAAAAGGTGACCATGAGGAGTCCACTTTTGAAAGATTAGCTGTCAGCTTATCCCATTCTAGTTTGTTCCAATATCATGTTCTAGAAATCACCACTATATATATATTAAAAAGCAAACACAACACAAAAACCTATACCAACAAAAAAACCCAAACCAAACCAAAAACCAAACCAACCAAAAAAAAACGAAACCCACCACCACAAAAAAACCCACAACCCCTCAAAACCAACAAGAAAACAAAAAAACCCCAGTAAAGGACCATGCAGAAACTATTTTTAAATTTAAGAGAATTACTTCTAAATGTTTGTAACTCAATAGGATTATAAACTGTGAAGCTATGCATCTACAAATACTACTACTATTGTAATCCTAGATTTCAATGATAATAGCACTTGCATTATCTGTTAATACATTCCTTTAAGCCTTGCTACAGATCACTGGGTCAGTGAAACAACTAAAGTCACAGTCCTCCGCAACATGTTACAGTTATTTTTAAAATATTTATTATTTAAAATATTTATTATTATTAAAATTTATTAAGTTATTTTTAAAAGGCAGGTTGGGCTAGAAAACGTTTTAACTTCTCAGGCAAAGAACAATGAAAACTCATTACTACCACAATTATTACAGTTCTCAGCACATTTATACAACCTTGTTATCCCATGGTATGGCATATTTATAGCTTACTAAAATAACAGATCATCACTTGTCAGTTGTTGAAATACAGAAGGAACAGATAGCACATTTTTTTAAGAAAGTACTTCTGGGATTGAGGAGGTGTGAATCCTGTCTGAGAACACACTATTTGCTTATCCTCATCTTCCCACTCCTTGGGTATTTCAAATGGCAGTTGGGGGAGCAAACATTTCTCCCAGGGAAGTGATAAAAGCATTCTTTCACAGACACCAAATACATCAATTTTTATACTAAAAATACATTTTGTTGCCTTACGCTAAAGTTATCAAAAAGTTAATGCCTACTTCTGAGAAATCCAATAAGCCACACTTCATCCAACTATAACTTTACATTCTAAAATGACAACATGAGGTATTTTTTTTTCATGCTAGGGACCCCGCCTTTTCTAATGTACACATCTACCTTTTCTTTTTCAGACTATTCCTTGGGAATTTAATTGGAAAAGAATGGAATCCTTTTTTGAAAATCTATGTTTGTAAGATTATAAAATCACTTCTCATCTTCTTCAGGCCGATCTCAAAAAATATTTTTTACTTCACTGAAAGTAATCATTATATGTATTTATACCATCAAACTGCTCGTTTCCACAAAAGCCTAAGGATTAATATAATTGTTAATCTGCAGGCTCCTTGTGGGTATCTAATAAATACAAATACAGTGACTGTTGAGTTTTCGCCTTTCAGAAAACACAACACAAAGCATCTTATTTTTAAACATAAGATTTTTACATCCTATTCACTTTTAGCATTTTCTGTGTTCTATGCTGTTAGTCAGAGCTTCACATCCATCAGATGGAGCACCTCTCCTACGAGGACAGGCTGAGAGAGCTGGGGTTCTTCAGCCTGGAGAAGAGAAGATTCCAGGGAAACCTTATAACAGCCTTTCAATATCAGAAGGGAGCCTATAGGAGAGCCGGAGAGGGACTCTTTGTCAGGAAGCATAGTGAAAAGACATGGGGCAATGGTTTTAAATTGGAAGAGGGGAGATTTAGATTAGATACTAGAAAGAAATTCTTTACAGTGAGGGTGGTGAGGCGATGGAACAGCTTGCCCAGGGAAGTCGTGGAAGCCCTATCCCTGGAAGTGTTCAAGGCCAAGCTGGATGGGGCTTTGAGCAACCTGCTCTACTGGGAGGTGTCCCTGCCCATGGCAGGGGGGTTGTAACTAGATGATCTTTAAGGTCCCTTCCAATCCAAACCATTCTATGATTCTATGAACCAAGATTCAAGTAACCACGGCAACAGGAAGTCAGCCTCTCTATACAATGAGTGGGAATCCATAAATCAAGGTCCCTAATGCAAACACTGTGTGCAGGTAGAGATTTGAAAGGATAAGTGGTTTGTGAGGGATTACCTTTGAAAAAATGAATGACTGTCCCTTGATATGTTGAAGCACAGCTTCACAGAGACTTTTTTTTATCAATAGAGGTCAACAGGTTACAGCTGCATGTTTTCATATGGCTCTTTATATAGGCCCTTCAGCTTAATTAGAACCAGATGTTGAATTTATGAGGTTGTTAGCATTATTATGTACCATATGCACATACATATATGTGTATGTGTATTGATACACATATGCACATTTTTTTCTCACAAAGTACATTCATGAATAGATTATGTTAAAGCTCAAACTCAGGTACTATACCTGATTTGCGTATGCATAGTTCCATAGTGCTGTGAATCCCATAGGCATAGTTGCCAGATCAAATATCCCAGTTATTCTATGGGACTGTGCTTTACTCAATGTATAGTGCTCACCTAGACAACAGCTATTTGGTGGTTGGATTTTCCTCTTGTTATTCATTGTGTGACATCATGTCTCATTTATTCCACATTTCTAAGCCTCGGTATGAATAGATGAATGTTTCATGAATGTTGGTAATTTTATTTTCTCAGCACTGCTTTTGAGATGAGGGGTATTTTATTGTTCTCATTTGCAAGAGAGAAGCCGAGCAGAGAGAGACTGAAGTTGAATGGATACAATCTGAGATGCTTAATACTTGATTTGAGCCTCTGGAAGGATACGTGGTCTAATAGGCAGAAACTCCTCTGCACCTCTCCTGACTATTTCTGCACTTAGACCCATTCCCATTAAGTCCCAGACTGATATCAAGTCACAGGTCCATCAGATTTTTATCTCTGACTGGCCCACTGTGTAACCCCAGCTTTCAGATTCCTCTCACTAGTGCAGTTCTTCTGTGCCTGAGTCTTCTGGAGATCTCTTCCACAATTTCTAGGACAACCATAGGTCTGATATTTCACATTTCATCTGTAATGGACAAAGATCAGCACTGCTCATGGCAGCTTTAAACTGCAAATACAGGAAATGTTGGTTGGTATCTCAAAAGGCTGAGAACAGCCAACAAACATAGAAGTTTGTGCAGCAGTTTCTGTCTCTGCTTTGAGATCCTCTTGATCTTCTGGGAAAGATATCAGGGTATTTGTGGGAACTCTTTGAGGAACTACTGCTGGATGGAGAAGGCAACTTGGTGGTAAAACCCTGGCAAAAGATTGAGTACTCGCTGTTCTTTGCCTTGATCTATGCTGGTAAGACTGACCTTCTGGAATCCCAGGTCCCTGCAACTGATGAGGAGATGAAGCTAACTCTTGGTGGTGAAAGATTTTGTTAGGGAACTGTTAAACACATTTAAGTCCATGCATCAAAAAGCTCTGAGAGAGCAGGTTGATGTCATTATGAGGCCATTCTTGATTATTTTTGAAAGGTCATGACAACAGGGAGAGGATCCTGTGAAGTAGAACAGAGCAAATGTCTGTCCAATAAGGGCAAGAAGAGAGACTCAGGGACCAATAGGCTAAGCAGCCTCACCTTATGGGAGGATGACAGAGCAAATAATCCTGGAAAGCATTTTCAAATGTATGAAGGACAATAAGGTGATCAGAAGCCATCACCATAGATTCATGAAGGGAAAATCATGCCTAATCACCCTGATGTTGCTTATCTTGACTTTTAACAGTTTTCTATTACATTAAAACTGGGGAAATACAAACACTGAGATGGACAGAAAACTGTCTGAACTGCTGGATTTAAAGGGTTGTGACCAGTGGCATAAAGTCCAGTTAGAAGCCAGTCAGTAGTGGTGCACAGTGGTGCCCATACTGGGGCCAAAACTATTTAACATGTTAATTAATGATTTGGATGATGGAGTAGAGAGCACCTTCAGCAAATTTGGGAAAGATACAAAACTGTGAGGAGTGGTTGATGTACCAGAGGGTCATGCTGTCATCCAGAGGGAACTCAATAGGCTAGGGAGATAGGCTGACAGGAACCTCATGAAGTTCAAGTGCAAAATCCTGTCCCT
>JAOXNG010000052.1:35105595-35119203 GCA_028566535.1 Scolopax minor | reverse complement strand
GGAGGAGATCCAAAACGAACAGCCAGTAAGAAAATCTGAAATTGCTTCTTTTTTGGAGCGGCCATTTCTGGCTCCTCCTTGGTGCATTAGAGTAGTTTCCCCTTTGTGTTTATCCAGCCTGAGAGTTAAATGCTCTTGCTCAGTTTAGAATGATTAATGCAATAGTATTAGACAAAGCACCTATTGCTTTCTCTGGATTTCGTGACCCACTCTCTGTAGGGACAAGCCATGGAGTGTCTTGGGACGTAGAAATGGTGCTTGTCTAGTTTTGAAGGAGAACTGCTCCTCCTTTTCCCCGCAGTTTTTCAGCTGTTAGTCTCCAGAAGTTCCTCTACAGCATAAGTCTTGAGCGGGGCCTACTGACCTCATCATGTTGTACTTAATTATGTTGTACTTGATTTTACAGAGGTTAAAGTGTTTTAAATGTCTGACACCTGCAGCAGAACTAGAAGATAATCGGTTTCCCTTGTGCTATTGAAGGGGGGGAGTGGAATTTCGTAAAGAATTGCACAGTTTGTAAGGCTGCAGAAAATCAAGTGGTGTTTTTTCCAGTGCCTGGGTTTTCCCGATGGGACAGGTTGCAGAGGGACTGGGACCGTAGTGGTTGTGTTGGGGTGAAAGAGGGAAGGGGCTTGAGCCTACCTTGGTAAGCACCATCCAAGGTGCTTGCATCTGGGGCTGATATTGCATCACAGAACTTAAAGTTTACCAAGTTGTTCCTGATTTTAAGCTGCCAGCAGAGAGGGCTACTGCTGTTCTGACCGACCTGTGATTAGGGCAAGTAGAGACTAATGATCTGTTCTCTCCCTGCTTCTGCTGAAGGACAAGACAAATTCAAGCCCTAAATACATGCTGTTTAACTGTTTAAAAGCAGTTCTTCAAGGTTTTTCTGTTTTAAGTGTAAACTTAAAGAGATTTTGTACAGGCACTCAATAATTTATCACATCAATAATCATAGTCAGACCTAATGTTTTACAAATAATTTTTTTTTATCTTTGATCTCAATCCTGTCAATCCTCTTAAAGTATAAATTATTAAAGTAACTTTTTGATTCTTTGGAAACCTATCTGCAAAGATAGTGTTTCTCTTCTGCTTCTCAAATAGGGCAGTACTCTTCTTACGATTTCTTTCAGCTTGTTTGATCAATAAAATATAATTAAACTTTTAAAGTGCAGCAGAGGCAGTACCTTTCAGATAGCTAGGCAAATGATAGCACTCTTCAGAATTTTCACTTCTTGGGACCTGAAAGTTTTCAATTACAAGGTTTAGGTGCTTTTATGTTTGTAAAAAAACAATCTTGTTCTAGTGACACATATGCCAATATCAGAATAATATCGCTGAATGTTTTTTTCCCCTCAAGGTTTTTGGAACTTACATACAAGTTGTAACTTTCTAGAAACTCTATTGCAATATTTGAAACTTTTAAATAGAATATAGTTTATTTGTAACAACACTTAGCCTTCCTTTGCATGTGGTCTCATATGCTGCAGATCTTTATTAAATGCTGATTTAACCATGGGTTGCTATTAAAGCATATAAACATGTAATTAAGAATTAATATGCAGGTGGGCTTTGTTGTATTGTTCTCTAAGTGCTTGGCAGGTTGGAAGTGTGCTCACTTTGGGGGTGGTAATCTGTGATCCTTCCTATTTTTCATATGGGATAGTGTCACTCAAATGCCTGCTTTAGTAGCATTTGATGCCTCTGAGGATGTGATATGTTGTGGTTCCTGCCACAAGCCATTGAAGTGTTCCTGTGATTAGTCGTCAGTTCCTGATGGTCTCATGCAGCTCTGGTGTAACAGAGATGTGGCAAGAGCACCTGAATGAAGATCCTGGCCTTAGTTACATCTTTAAAAAAATACAGACACTCAAATTCAAGTGGAGAGATGGGTTAATATTATAGCTTGGAGCGCTGCTCTGCTCCAGCTCTGGTTTTGTTGTTATCCTTGATGATGGTTTTTATCATAGCTCTAGGAAAAGTTCAGAATTACATTGCTGAAGTAATGTTAAAGACTTGAAGCATATACTTGTTATCAAAAATGTCTAAATTTAACAAATGTATTATTTATAAGCAAGGAACTTTTCTCAAATTAGACATTTCTTCATGTTTTACTTTTAAGTGTGTGGCTCCTTTCTGCTGTAAATACAGAATGTTGGTGAAAAACTGCAAGGTGACCACGTTATCAAACTTAAAACATGTTAGGATTATCACCTAAAAGTCAGAAACAAGTTCAACCTTTTTTGACAAAAGACAGGTGATAGCAGTTGATAGAAATGAGATAATTTTTTGTTTAATCTTAGTTTTCTCTTTGGGTTGAGCATTTCAGTACGTATCTAAGTGTGTATGTTACGACCTCCTATTGCAATGGTCAGGTGGTGCAATTAAGACCACAATCCAGAATCCTGTGACCTAAATAAAAATACCTGTAGATGAAGCTACTGTCCAGTGACTTGGTTATAAAGATGAATAATATATTGAGAATATTTGTGTTCTGTGATAGAATATAGTATGTATAGTATTATAAAATATATGTGTACATACACATTTCTTAAACTGGAAATTGTATTTCTTTTCCCGTGTCATCATCAGTCTAAGGAATCTTGCAAAGGGAAGAGAAACCTTTCTCTATTAAAGCTGAGAAAAATAATTATGCAGACGAGAAGAATATCTCAGGACTTTCCTATTTAGAGATCAGCATTATTTTCCTTTGAAGGCAGAGAGAATTCTGGAATGCTTTTATAAATGGGAGTGGATGAAACTCAGGAGGAGGTGTAGCAGCAGCAAAGGAAGAAAAAAAGATACTAAGACTTCAGTATAGAAACATATGAAAATTAGTAGCTTCCAGCCCTTTGCTGGGAAGTTTCTCCTTGGCATTTTCTCTGAGTAGCAGAAAACATAAGAAGACTCTCTAAACAAGGGTATCAATCTTTTCCTATGCCAGCGGGTCGCTCCCGCGGTGTGTGAGGAGGGCAGCCTTTCCAGTGCGGGTGAGACAGTTGTTTTAGGAGCACCTTGGTGATTTCCCTGTCCTTGCCCCAGGTACAAGCCCAGTTGAAGCCCCGTGCCAGGTCTCTGTCGGCTCTGGAATGCGCCCTGCTCCTGGCACCCTGCGCTAACGGGGCTTTGACGGATGTAATTCAGGGCAGGGAAAGACGTGATGATGCTTCCACACCTAATGGATGCTGTGCACAAGTTGACTTTTTGAAAATGTATGGTTTTGTCTTTGTGTAGCCTGGGCTCTTGGTGTTAATTTGTTTGAGGGGCAATCTGTTGTGTAGACTTTCTTCCTTAGCCTGTGTTCCAAAGAAAGCTAGCCCGAAGCGATTGAACAGTCTGATCACCTGCCTCCTCTCTCCCTTCAGGTAACTTTTGAATCCATTGATAAATTGGCAGCTCAATAGCCCTCTGTGTGGGCCAATTGAGGGGGAAATCAACCATTTTTTTCTTTGCTTTGCTCTTCTGCCTGGTTGGCTGCTGGTCAGCACTCTGGTCTATCTTGGGGTGAGTTGGCTGTGCCCAGCTGGCAAGCTGGATATAGTATGTATAGTATTATAAAATATATATACGGACTGGGGACATGCCAGGGGGTGTCCTTGGAGTATGAGGGAACCAGCAGTATTGTGGGATAATAAGGAATATGGGAGGAAGTCAGAGCTGTGCAGGAGAATACAGGGATCGTAGGTTGGAAGAGAACTGGAGTGGTCAATTAGTCCAACCTCTCGCTCAAAGCTGGGTCAATGTTAAATTCAGACAAGGTGGCTTAGGGCCTTGTCTGGCAGAGTCTTAGAAACCTGGAAGTTTTTGTGCAAAGTGTTCCAGTAATTAATTATCTTCATAATTAATGAAGAATTCTTCCCTATATCCAGTCAGAACCACTGCTGTTTCAGTTAATGAATTTCTTTCTTATTCTTCTTCCAGGCTTCCTCAATAAAGAGTCTGGCTCCATCTTCTCAATATAACCTCTCCCCTAAGCCTTCTCTTCTCCAAGATCAGGAACTCTCAGGTTCTCCTCATGCAGGTCATGTGCTCCAACCCCATAACCCTGTTGGTGACTTTTCCCTGGACTCAAGTTTTTCCAAGTCTTTATTGTGCCAGGCAACCCAAAACTGACTGTTATTCTAGATGTGGGCTGAGTGAAGAGCAGTTACTGCCTCCCTTGGTGTGTGGGTTCCTGTTGATCCCATTTTGATGTTGATACACCCTTCTGTGTCTTAGTCTTCCTTATTAACAGGATGTGGTGCTGGATGAAGAGGGTGTAGGAAAAGGATCTTTAGGAATCGGGCATCTTGGGGTATGACCCTTTGATTATGGGTGGATTTATGGAGTTGAATAGGCAGAACAAGCCATATAATGGTTGAATTTGGTTAGAACAAAGTTTTTAAAATTAGGAAAACATTTATTGTGAAAAAAAACAAGTTCCTCATTAGGAAAGGATTACGTGTGTGTTCAGGGAAACTGGGGAGCTCTCGTTACACTGCTGAAATTCAACAAATTATTATTTTAACAATTACTTATTCCTACTCTTACCTAGAGTACTCGGCAGAATTTTCCATCTCAAACCTCTTCTCTGGATACTAGTTAATTAAATTTCACTTCTTGCTCACATTTTATCTTTCAGACTGGGGTTTTTTGGTTGATAGGTTTGCTTACACATGTTTGCATAATAAAATGGTGCATGCTCAAATAGGTCTTGATATTGCAAGTCTGACTTGCAGAAATAGCTCCTGCCAATATGAATAGTCCCAGGGACTTCAAGGACTTAATTTGCATGAGTAACAGTTGCAGCATTGGGATCTTAATGTGTGTGTCTGCTTTCCATTATATGTTCAGCTTTCAGCAACTTCGGCGGAGTTCCATCTCTATTACAGAGGGCATCAAGAAATATTTAATTTTTTTTTAGCTATAAAGCAAAAATCAGTTAAAAAGCATGTATGCATAGTGCTAAAATCCTTAAGGTAACGTGTACAATATGGAGTCAGTGATGGCTTAAGTTAGTTTATGAGATAACAACTTCAAAGAATCATTAAAATAATTAATATCAGAAATATATGACATAGAGAATTCAGCTCTGGGAAGTGGGGGAATGATGTACTGTAGAGATGTAATAAAATATACATTGAAATAGGCACTTCAGATCAAGAAAAATAAAATTAAGAAAGGCAGAGCTGGGGCACAGGAGAACTGGAGGAGACAGACATTGTCCCTGCATAGGCTGGTATTTCTGTTAATGTTTTGCATACCCCTTAGTATTTTCAAATGTTTTTAAAAGTCTTGGGTTCAACCAATGAAAAACCGATGCCATGTAATCAGAGTATTTTTTATGATGGAGCAAGTGCAATAACCCCTACGCCATGCAACTATTGGTTTATTTTTTTAATATATAAAAAAAAATATATGTGTGTGTGCGTCCAAGCAGAGAGTTTTTCTATATAGAAACAGTTGAACTGGGACGACTCCTACCTATGTCTTTGTGGGACCTTAAATGAGTATCTATATTCATGTATCTATAAATCTATATTCAACACTTTGAAGTGTCAAAATTCAACATTTTGATGAATATGGTAATACTTAAGTGTTACCCATATTCTTGTTTCTGTACTTTATGTGGTTTTTTTTTAATATATGAGTTCAATGATGGCAGAGTGTTTGCTTTTTGTATAAACTCAGCACCAAGTATCCAATGTCCAAATAACTAAGAATAGGTCTTTTAGCAGTGGTTGGGGATCAACTGGTGGTTTAAATAATTGTTATATATATGTGTGTATATATAAATATATATATGACTTTATTTCCTTATTTTCAGTTAATAGTGTGATGTGTTGGTTTTTTTCCTAAAGAATTCTAATGATCAGTAATATGCCAATACTGCAGGCTAAAGTGTTCAACAGTGTCTTTGGCCAGAGCCTCACCTCACCCACACTGGAGTTAATCTGCACTAATGCTTCTGGAAATAAGGGAATTGCTCTTGTTTGTGTAAAACAACTGAGAACTTGGAATTGTCTCATGCTCTGTTATGCTCCATTTTAATATACCTGGATAAAATGCAGTAAAGTTTGTAAATTCTAAGTGGTAAAAAAAAAATAAGCCAACTCTGATTTCTCTTTGAAACCTTAAAGTGTAGTTACACCCCTTCTCAAGGGGTCATGAATGTAGCACCAAAGCTGTGTAAATACACCATCAAGGGGTTTTCTGTTCAGAAAAATGGAGTTATGACTTTATCTTCTTTAGAGGTTTGGGTTGGTTTTTTTTTGTGGGGGGTAAGCTAATTCTCTTTTGTTTCTTTTTTTGCTTTAGCTAAAAAACTAGGAATTACTGACGTGCCAGCTGAGGTGGTTACTTTTATTTCTCACGCAACACAAAGCAGATTAAGAACAGTGATAGAAAAAGTGACGGTGATAACCCAGCACCGAATGGAGTCCTACAAGGTAAGTGTGTGGGACAGGTGGTGTCAGCATTTCTGTGTAGAATCCTGTTTTCATCCACCTGTGCTAAAGTGCCTTGGGTGAGGCCTCTGCTGAGCTGTCTCTGCTCCTGGATTGCATCCAAGACTCTTCGTTCCCCGTGTCTCCTTTTTTTGACCAAGGTAACCATTGTTTGGATCAAAGTCGCTCCAATAGGTAGGAATCTCCAGTAACTGCAGATCAGGGCATGTTACTGACTATAGTATAGTGAGAAATACTCACTATAGGAGTGAGAAATACTGTGAGAAATACCAAGATTCTACAAAAGCTACCAATTTGTCTTAAACCAGCAACTGAAGACTCCAGCTGTAAATTCTTCCCCTTAATTAAACAATGATGTTCTTCTTAAAAAGAACATTTTGAGATAAAATGCTACTCCAATTCCATTGTTAGTGGTTTAGGTTTGGTTTTTTTTCTATTGTTAGTACAGAGGAAAGATTTTAGTGTGTTCTTCTTTAAATGGATACTCTTGATGACAATGCATGTTTTCATAAAAGATTTTGGTGTTTTACAGGATGATGAGTGGTACGAACAAGCTACAGACGTCCGGTCCCAGTTGAAGTTTTTTGAACAGTTGGAGCGTTTGGAAAAGCAAAGGAAAGATGAACAGGAGAGGGAAATCTTGCTAAAGGCTGCCAAGGTACCTGCTTTACTCTGTTGGTTTTCATTAAACTACTAAACAATTCATAGTCTTTAAATGATTATATAGTTTTTTGAAATCTGTTTTAATAAACGTATTTTGTTCTTGTAACAAAAAGAGACTGTTGTGAAATCACACTTTTAATTCACTAAGTCCTGCTTTCTTATCTCTGGTGGCTCCGGACCTGCTGACTGGAAGCTCCTGCATTTTCAAGATATAGCTCTGAATCCAATGGGATCTTGGCAATGCAGGAGACCATGGCTAACACTTTCAAAATAACTTGGTGAAATAATTTTCACAATTGCCTTTGAATGTAATATATGCCAGGGTTTCTGTGCCATTTGAAAATCATAGCCCATGGTTCTGGTATTAAACACAGTTCAGTAAATTGTTACACATTTTTTGATGCTTTCTACTTTACTACTTGAGGATTTTGAGGCTTTTAACTTCTTGAGTTCCTAGACTTTTTTTAAAGTACAACTGCATTGTTTAATTGATTCATACCTGGCTTTGGCTAACTATGTTAAAGCAGGAGGATGTGATTGCAGAATTTGTAAGCACCCAGATGGGGTTGGTTTTGCTTCAGGAAATGGTTTAGGGAGAATGAGAGAGAAAATCAGGTGGGGAGACAGATTTTTAAAAGGTTAGGTTTCAAAAAAATATTTTAAATTTCTGCCATCCTGAGGAAAGTCCCTATCCAAGCTAAAAATAATCATGAAGTTATGCAAGTATCTTTAAAGATATTTGTGTTATTGGCTTGTTAAATGAGAGAATATTACAAAATCTTACCTGGGAAATACTTGTCAAATAGGAGCTTCATACCACGGGCTTAAAAGAATAATGCCTGATGTTTGCATTCCAATGAGATATTTTGGGGGAAGACAAAATTTGGGTTATCTTCTTGATGTGTGAATTTATAGTGGTACAGGCCCTGTATAGAAACAGATGTGTAGAGTGGTCTCTCTTTAAAGGCAGTATTTGGGAGAATTGCCCCTGTGGTTCCCAGTAAGGCCCCACTGGTTCCACATGCGCGGGAGCAGAGATCTTCCCCATCTGCCTTTGGTGGCTGGAGTGGGAATGGCAGGAAGAGCTGAGGAAAGGTCAAAAGACAGACTGAAATCACGGGAGGAATTTACATTTACGTTTGATGTGGTGTGTGTTGTGTTTTGTTTTAAAAAATAAACAAAAACCCCCCATCCAATCAATAAATCAAAGGAAAAAAACCCAGGTCTTTCAGTAGTAAACCTTGTGGTCCTCGCTGCTTCTATAGCTATTTCCAAAGCCTGGCAAGTGCTGTCTGTGTGTGTCAAATTGAATGAGGTTCTGGGTCTGGGCTAATAAAGGAAATATTTCTGGCAGCAGGAGGAATAGGAGTTTGTAGCTGATTCTTTTTCTTTTCTTTGGTTTTATTTCTGTATTGTGCTTTCTGCCATAAAAAGGTGCAGCTTGGAGTTGCCCTTGTTTTCAGAAAATCAATAAATAGTACTTCTATGATATAATCTATAATAAAGTGGATCTTTACTAATTACTGTGTTAGATCATCTGCTCAAACTGACTAAATGTATGTTTTTCTCATCAAATTAAAATTGAAAATTAATTTCCAATATATACCTTTATTAGCCTATTATTTTGAGTGCTCTGTATTAGCGGGACAAACTTCTTCAGTTTTTGGGGTCTTAAATTTGACTCTTGCAGGAGTAAGATCTATTCTGTAAAAAGAATAATTACATAAGCCAAACTATATTAGGTGTTTTTTGTAAAGTTAATTAGCATTTCTGGGTGACAGTGATTTTTATGGGGCTATAGGCTGAGGGGCTCTGTTATTGGGTAGAGATTGCTGGAGTTTGGCAGTGCCGATTTCTGATTCACTGCTCCCCTCTCTTCTGAGCCTTCGTGGGATGGAGGGCAGCTTCCTGCACAGAAAGTTGTACCTCACTGCTGAGGATAGGAGAGCAAAGAGGGGGTTACTGCATTGAGATAATTTTCAGAATTTTTTTAAGAAATCTGTTACTTCAATTTTAATGATTTTAAAATAAATCTTTTTTTTTTAAGATCTGTACTCTTGCATTCCACCTCGCTGTGGCCATAGCTCTGAATAGGGTTTTACCCTCAGCTATGCTGCTTTTAACTTTCACTTTTTATTAACAAAGTTAATGTGAAAGCAAAGTGTTTCATGTTGCCAATTTAATTTCTTTAATTAAAAGTGAAAGTTATAAGCTGGTACAGCCGTGGGTGAAGTTCTAATGTCATCAATGGGGAAAAATAGGTTTAAAATTGAAACTGTTGGCACAGCAGTGGCTCTCGATAGTACAGCACCTGCAGTTGTGACTCTTAACTTTATTTAATGAAAAAAGATGAATTTGAAGCATTAAAGACTCCCAGTGTATGTACTGGGAAGGGAGGAGCAAGACCTGTAAGTGCCATAACTGGGGTCAGATGTTACTAAATGCTGGAGACACATTTGGGAGGAGAGAACCCCGTGAGACACTTCGTAACAAGCAGAGACTTGAAAATTATTATAGATATAACAGAAAACGTTTTTTGTTAGTGAGTGGGACAAAAATGTAGCAACGGTGCAGCTCTGACATTGCAAATTACACCACAATACTGAATAATGATGGTAATGGAATGCACTGGAGGAACTGTTAGTCTGCCCATCTGCATAAGGGCTCTCCTCCAATTTTAAAAATAATTGTTGCGTGTATTTAAGTATTACATGAGTTAGAGATATCCCTATCTCTGCACAACTGGAAGTGATCCTACCCTGACTTTCTCCAGGCTCTCCCTGTTCAGCCTGCAGATTTCTGCCCCTCAAATGCTCCAAAACCTCCATTTCAGAAAAGAAGAAAGCCTTTGCACAGGATGTGCTGACCCATCGTGGCAGGACGGTGCAGGACAAAGGCCGAGCTGAAGGGACATGGCATCAGATTATTGAACGCTGAGGAGACCTTGAGCTTGGGTAAATAGATGTTCTCCTCTCTCCCCCACTCCATGCATGTGTGCGCTGGCTTGCGTAGGGTGTGTGGGCCAGGCCTCACAGGCGGCAGCAGGTTTCAAAGGTAGGTCTGCAGCTCTGGGGGAAACCCCCGTACCTACCATCAAATCTTCTAACAAAGAGGCTCTTCTGCCATTGCTTCCTGCCCTCCTTCCCCCACACCTTTGTCTGTGGTTTTTTGCTTGTGCCTGCTGTTTCTGAAGGGATGCTGTGATAGCGGAGAAGTGCCCTTGCTCTCCTGGACCACTCAACCTGGTTCACCTGGGAGGAGATCCTCCCCAGTGGTTGCACAGAAAGGTGGCCCATGGGAAGCAAGGGAGGGCAATCTGTGCTGGACCTGTTTGTATAGCATGCATCTGGAAGGGTGCATCAGAGCAAGCAGACATGTGGCTGATTGTGCAAGTGCCAGTCTTCACCAAGCTGGGTTTAATGTTTCAGAGTGAGTTACCTGGTGCTTATGTTCTGCGAGCACATTTCTGTGTTACAAGGCAGCCTGGAGGGATCAGGGTTTGGTAACTGGGGGAAAGCAAGGAGGGTGAAACATTCCATGGTATCCACAAGGGCTAAAACAGGCTTGAGGACAACCAGCTCTTCCCATATCTGCAAGAAGTCCTTTCTGTGCATTCATGTCCAGAGAGTCACACGCATCACTGGGCACAAAGACAACTTACAGAGACATAGACATGGCACAGGCATTCCCCAAGAACTCTGTGCCCTCCAACATGGGTACATTCATGTCCCTTTCCTCTCCAGCCACAGAAACAGAGAAAGCCTCTAGAGACAGTTGTGCCCTGGGTGGTGGCAGAGGAAAGGAGACGGAACATGGATGAGATAGATAACCAAGATTAGCGTGGCTCTCTTGGGCAATGGAATTTCTTACCCTCAGAGTCTGAGGCTGACAGAAGAGGTGCTGGCTGGGGTGAAGAAAAAGAAGCAATCTTGGTTAGATAAAGAACAAGTGAAGACAAAAGGTGTCCTCTAGCACAAGCAGTGGGTGGTGGAGGGCTGAACATCATTCATGTCCTCTCTTCTCACTGGCTCAGCTAGTGAGTCAGTGCCAGCATGGGCTTAGCCCTGGCACAGATGCTCTGGTGGGAATGGCAAATGTTTGCTAACCTTTAGGGACCGAGAGCAAAATGGCACAGCAGCAAACTGCAACTTCAGGCTCTCAGGCTGGGTTGTTGTGTGCAACTTCAATGTGCATTTGAGGTCACGGATTTTCTTTGGCATTGATTTCTGGGTCAATAAAATATCAGTTTTAAAGCTATTCCCAGCCTGGGAGGAGAACATATTTGTCTCTGGAGAAATTAATTATTGTACTCATTTATGGTTTTGGCAGAAGTAAAACCCAGGGAATGCCTTTGAAAATTGAGGGATTACCCAGGAGGCATAGACAAGACAGTGTCCTGGAAGCCTTTCTCCCACTGAATTAGGAGTTGTACTCATATTTACACTGAGCAAAGTCTTTGATGGTTAGTACACAGATCTCTTGGGGCTATAGATCTTGGAAGAGGAGCACAGAGGTAGCAGAGCACCTCCAGAGACAGATGTAAAGGGATGCAGAAACCCAGCCTGACCATGGTGTGCTGTATCACTAGGTGCCCCTGATGGAGGCTGAGGAACAGGAGGAAGATACCAACTCCTTCTCAAAGGATGAATCAGAGACAAACTCCCGTGATTGCCTCCGCTATGTGCCCCTTGGGATAGCCTTTCTTTTGCTCGCTGGAGCTGCTGCAGCAACCTGGTATTTCCTAGGTAAAAATACAGCATGTTTTATCACCATGTGGGAGGTGGGTGGGATATAGCCAAGGCAATGCCCGCCCCAAAGCATGTTAGTGCCTCTGGGAGATCTTTACAGACTCATACAGAGGGGTAAACCTGCACATCAGCAAGGTAATCCAGTAGTGTCTTCTGTTGGCAGATTACAGACCATGGCACCTGGAACCAGTCGTCCTGCAGTTTTATTCTGGCAGCCTCCAGGTCCTCAATCGCCAGTACACCCCAGACCTTGGGCAGGTGGAGTCCAGAGCATTCTGGTTGGAGTCATCTAAGCTCCAGAAGATGGTGAGGGCAATTTCATGACCAGAACTGGTCCAGAGGCAGTTCAGCGAGTAGAAAGAAGGGGTCAGGTACCCCCATCCAAGTGACAGGCTTGGTGGGCCTATACAGCAAGAGGGATGAAACATATGGTTGGCCATAGGTCCTTTGCCCCTGTAGCATTGCACAATAGTTATCAGACAACATTCTCTGTTGCAGCTGAAGGAACTGATTCGTGCCACAGAGCTGGGACAATATTACAACTCGAGCACAGTGTATGCCTTTGGGTGAGTAGCACCCACAGAATTTTTGCTTGTTCCTGTGTGAAAGCTTCTAGTCAATTGTATTCTGGTTTCACTACAATCTGGCCATGACAAACTGCTGCAGTCCCCATCTGAGGTCTAGGCTAGGCTGGGCAGTCCAGGTTCAGAATGTTTCCAGCACAACAGAGCTAGGGATATTTTGATTTGTTCATGCTCATGGGAGGTTATGATGAAAAGCCAAAACTGAGAAATATTTCAGAGAAGCAAAAGTCCAAGAGAGGAAAAAGAGTCACTGGGAAAAATTGAAGAAAACAACAGCCTTGTCCTTGGTATTCTCAGTGGAAACTAAGCAGCTGGAAATTAATTTCTCTAATTCAAGAAAGTGATTTTCTGGACTGATTCTAGGCACCAGAAGGGAGGGGCCAAAATGCGCGATGGAAAAGGTATTCCAGCCAAGACACGTAGTCCACCTGGGAATAGGATAACAGCAGAATGGGACAAATGGGGGACTACAGCTTTGCAGGTCATTAGAATAGATCAAGAAAATGGGAATAACTTCCAACTGATGTATACATTTGCTTCTGACTTTTTTCCATGGAAAACTACACTCTTAAATTTGTCCTTCAGCTAAGGAAAATTCCAATTTTGCTGTAACTCCATTTTCAACTGGGGAAAGAAAAGTTTCACTTGCTATTCTTCCTCTAGCCTTTTACTGAACAAAGGTTTGTTTCAACATCTCTTCCCCCCTCCCCCAGCCAATTTTCTCTGCCAGCTGGTTGAACAGAGCTTTCCCAGTCACAGTCTTCTGCAGCTTGAACCTGCCCAGCATTAATGGCTTGTGGTAAGGTACTGAGTCAGAAATCACCCACTTGTCACCACTGGGAGGGGAGACAATGAAGTCTTGAGTGTTTCTTTTCAGCCTCTGGTCAGTAATAACCAAAGGTCATTTCTACCTGAAATGAGACTGCTCATCAGACCGGTCTTGATTAATTATCACATTAATTTGACCACGTATTGTCATCACTAAAGCCAGATGGCATAAAATGGCTTCTTCCCCCCAAAGGACTGAGCATTAATTAGCACTATGGATTTAGCAGTTCTCATGTTCCTCAGACTGGTTCCTCTGGGTCACAGCAGTGCAGCTGGAAAGTCCACACCATACCTGATTTGTTGAAAAACCGTGGGGGCTAAATCTCTGGGGTTTACCTC
>JAOXNG010000052.1:34428493-34440211 GCA_028566535.1 Scolopax minor | reverse complement strand
GGTGTTTTTTAATTACTGTTTGTCCTTCTAGAACCAGTGGTTAGGGAACGTACTGTTTATGAAGTTATTCAGAGTGCTTCTTGTGTCTTTTTGCCTTTACTGCATGTTTTGCTCTCTTCATTTTGAATTACTCAGCCATGTGTTTTGCTTTTAGTTCTTGTAAGTAAATACAGATATGTAAATGACACTGTTGTAGAATTGCTGTATGCAAGCAGGAAGCATAGAAGATTGTAATATGTGGTATTGAGGTTCCTATGCTCAAATTCAAATTTAAAGAAAAATGTTTCATCATAGGTTTGCAACAGCTTTAGTTTGATTTGGGTTGGTTTTTTTTTTGTTAGAGTAAGAGTTTTGTTTGCCAAAATCTTTAGATCTTTAGTGTGAAATCTGAGAAAGTTGTCTGAGAAAGTGAAGGAGGGTTTACAGGTTAATTGTCTGACAAAGTTGTCCCATTAAGTCACTTGATAATCAAAAAAACGTCATGTAGATTATAATAATCTCAGCAGCCCATTTAAAATAGAAAGACAACACGCTTTAAAAGTCTTTCCGTGATACAGCTAAGTCCTTAGCTCACCACAAAATATGTCAAAGGTCCACAAAGGTTCAGCTCTAGGAAAACCCTAATTACCTCAGTGGATTACATTATTATTTCTTTGAAGAACTGTAATTGTCAGAAACATGGTTGTAAGCTGATGTTTCTTTATTACATTTTTACTTACTGTCATAATCATCTAGAAAGGTTGCTAGAAAGGTGTTCCATTCATCAAACAAGTCTACACAGTGAAAACGGATCATTTGGAAGCGTAATGTCAGTAATCTTTCCTCGTAAGAGCATGATTATTGTATCGCAGCACTTAACGTACATTCTTATTCACTAGGCCAGACAAATGGCAGCTGTCCTTCTACGACGACTTTTGTCTTCTGCATTTGAAGAAGTTTATCCAGCTCTTTCACCTGATGATCAGGTCTCTATCAAAAGTGGGTTGCTGTTGATTATTCAGTTGGAAACGCAGTCCAGTATGAGGAAAAAAATCTGTGACATCGTTGCTGAACTGGCAAGGAACTTAATAGGTACTTTATATAAGCTGGTAATTGTGGTAAAATGTTTATGCGTTGATAGTAGTTGTATTTTTATCTTTTGTCCTCTAGTCTTGTGTAGATGTTAGTACATCAGGTGCAAACTGATTTCATGGTTTAAAATGAACCCTAATATTTTTATATTATCCTTGATCAGGTAAAAATAAGATTCCCCAGCTCTACTTTTTTAAATTGCTTGAGTTTAGGTGAGATTGTATTAAGGTTTGGAAACGCAGTTTTGTTTAGATTCTCATGAACTTTATGCTGAACATCAGTTTCTGTTTGGAGTGCTGTTATATAACAGTAAATAGAGATTGTCTTCTGTGCCTTTAGTTTGAAGATTTCAGCCATATTTTACACTGCAACTCAGTCACAGCTTCAGATCCTTTTTTTTAATTAATCTTAGTAGAGATGACTGGTTGCTCTGCACAACTGAGATCTAACCACCTTTAAATTTGCTTATCCTGAAACTTTGTGGTGTTTCATCTAGATGAAGATGGCAACAACCAGTGGCCAGAAGTTCTGAAATTCTTGTTTGACTCTGTCAGCTCTCAGAATGTGGGACTGCGGGAGGCTGCTTTACATATTTTCTGGTAAGGTTTCATGCTTTGCTACATTTTTGCAGGTTAGTCAAATCACATCTGTAAAAATGTAAGAAAAACTGTCGCATCTTAATTAACAAACAATTGTATACATTTCATTTATTCTGTTATAATGTGGTTTTTCTTAACTCTTACAGATTGTAACTGTACACGTAGCTTAAGCAATGGATAAGTTTAAAACAATAGTCAAGGTTAAACTTTGTGAATTTTTATTAATGTTTTGGTCTTTTCTTATCCTTAGGAATTTTCCTGGGATTTTCGGGAATCAGCAGCAACACTATTTGGAGGTCATTAAGAGAATGCTCGTTCAGTGTATGCAAGATCAAGAGCATCCATCAGTAAGACATTTATGTTTTGGTTGTGTTTTAGTTGTTAGTTCTTTTAAATAGTATGTCCTGAGAGAAATTCAGTGTAGTAATCTCAAATATAAAGGTTAAACCATGGATTCCAAACAGAGAATTGCATTTCCTGAACTGAAGAACATCTGGAGTTTTGACTATGGCTACTGCAAAACAAAAAGGTCAAACCTTTTTATGGTTCTAAAGCTGACTGTCTGGCTCATACCAGCACTGCCTTGGCCAGCTCTCTTCCCTAGTAGTTATGCTTGGAGAAACCTAGTTGTAATGGCCCAAAGCAGAGCCAAGGGCTTTACTCCTACAGTATGAGGGGTTGGAAACTCCTTGTTAAGTTCTTTTTCTAGCCCTTGTGTTTAATGGTATAGATACATAGTATCTCTACGTGTAGTATCTGTACACAGTATGTCTCAAAACTCTGAATATATGACAGCTCCTTGAACCATTTGTGCGTGCTGTACTGTAAGGGCATGTTAGCAAGCCTTGCTCTTCTGGAAGGCTTCAGATTTATTGATTTGTGCAAAGGATTGTACTTCGAAAATGTTTCTCTTGTTGTGGAAAATGCTGGGAAGAATAGGAAACCCTGCTGTGGAATATGGGTTCAGTTTGCTGCTCCCCCATGGGTTACTTTTTTGACCTTTGAAAGTCAACTGAGTAACATTTTCTAAAGTACCACAAATCATGCCTTTAAAGAAGCGTGTTTTAAATACTTAAATCACACTTTTTGAAAAATGGGACTTTGACACTTGCATACACATTTGAAACTGGGATGGAGGTTGAAAACAATAGTGATTTTTCTTTTGTTAAAAAAAAAAACAAACCTCAAAACAAAAACCCCAAAGAAAAATAGGGAATACTTGCCACCTCTTAATATGATAAACTTTTTTTATATCAAGGACACAGATGCTGAATATCTTCAACATTGCTTTGCCTGAATTTGAAGTAAGATATAAAACCTCTTTTTAAAATTTGATTGGTATATTTATTAGCAAAATGGAAAAGGGAAATGGTAATACAAAAGGTAGTCTCATAATAGGCCTAATGTTAAAACAAAATAAAGGCATGTTTCATTACCAGTTCTTTACATTTCTCTTTCTCCAATCCTGCCCATCTTGTAGATCAAGACTCTGTCTGCTAGAGCTGCAGCTGCTTTTGTGCTTGCTAATGAACACAATCTTCCCCTTCTTAAACATTTTGCAGACTTGCTACCTGGAATCTTGCAGGTAAGAAAGCATACAAGTAAAGCTTAATGTGCCATTACTGTCTGTATTGAATCTATCCAAATGTAAATTATTGGCTTGCAAATTTGTGTGGCATAAGAACTTTTACTGACACCTGGATTAACTATATCTTAGTTAGCTTGACATCAGGAATTCTGTAAACACAAGCTAATTCATAAGGTTTTAAGGAAAATAGTTCAATGATGATTAATTTATAGTGTTACCTAGATAAGTGAGTTAAAATTCTTCGTAAGATATTTAAAATATGGGCTATCCTGAGATTTCAGGTAATCAGTAATTGGGAAATTCATTGACCCATGATAATGTCTACCTGTTCCATTTAAAGGAAAGCATAGACTTATTCTCAACAAAGATCCTCAGAGTAACAACAATAATATGGACAAACAGTCTTTATTGTTTGATAAATTAGGAATTTGCAAACAAAATGCCTTTTTAAGCTTCACGTAATTTTTGAGGCTGGATTAGATCTCTTTTATGATGGATGAATTTGAGTGAAAGCTTGGATTTCTAATACTAATAATGTTTAATTTTAGGGGGAAACCAGACAGAAAGGTTTTGAGCTCTGAAGGGTGACAATTTCACAGTACAGTTCCCTTTTTATATTAAAGAAAAAAGTGAAAATAACTAAATAGCTGTGATAACAGTGGTAGCAAACTTCTGGCAATTTTAAATTAGGCTAAATTTAGGTTAAAGACTGTCTTATTGCGACAGGCAGTACAGCAGACTCCTGTTGACAGTGTAAGCTGTAAGCCTTGTCTGGTGCTTTGTGCCAAGCTTACTGGCTTCTGCAATCAGTGGGATTCTGCTTGATCTTAAATGGAAACTGAGAGGAATTTATTCAAATCAACTGAACTTGAAAATAGGCTCTGGTGTGTACAAGATTAAGTATTTTGATATTTACTTCACTATTTGGTGATTATTCCCTATCTGTGACTTTGGCAATGACAGTTGCATTGTTCAAAAATTGTAACTGGCTGAGAGGCCCTTGGCTACTGAGTACTGTATGAGTGGGAGTGAGGTAGAATTCAGGGTGGGCATGCTGTTCATATTGATGTTTGGCAATTAAATAGTATGCTGTTTTTAGACTTCAGACTAGTAGCCCACTTTGTGTGATATAAGTTTCAATGCTACTATTTAAGGCTGTAAAACATATGCGCTTGGCTTGCATTTTCAAGCTTTATTTTGCAAATACAGAACACAGAATTATGCTATGAAATCTGTCTTTTTAAAATACTTATTGCAAGAAGGAGTAGATTTTCTGACTATGGTAACACAAGATGGATATGAAGATCTGAGTTTATAAATAGGAAATGGGATGTGTTAGAATAGTGGTGAGTGACCTTTGGAGACAGTTGGATGGGTTTTTTTTGTTGCTGCTGAAGTTCATTTAGTTGAAATATTGGTGTGGTAAAAAAGCTAAAAATAAAATTTTAACTTAGCAAGTCAGTCTTCTCACTACAATTTCTGTAGTGGTTATGCTGGAAGTTGTACTTTAAGAACTAATAGTTGAAACTTGTATCCAAGAGGTTTATCTTGCAATGGAGATAAAAGCTGCAGGATAAGCTGACTTCTGTGGTTATTCTACAGAAAAGAGCCTCTGCCTTTTAGGGCTCTCTGTGCATTTTGAACTTTCTTCAGAAACCAAGTCTTGCTTTAAAAAACTGTTTAACCTGCCATGGGTATAAAATACAGTTTTACAGAAACTTTCATTACATGTTTCATTATCCTTTGCTGGAATTAAAGGATGAAGGGCAACTATTAGTCTAAAAGGCCTTATCCAAGATAGATATGATTTTTTTTTTTTTTCCCCACAGGGAGAAGTGTGGAAGGAGCTGGCAACAGCTGGAGGCAGGGGATCTGGGGGGTAACACCTGGATTTGCCCAATTTTCCCTCCTCCCTCAGCATCTGCATCTGGCCGCTGGCAGAGGCAGGGCACAGGGAAGGGGCAGCCCAGGAGAGGGGCTGAGGCAGAACTTCAGGGACAGCAGTAGCCACTAAAAGTCATACAAGTTACTTCTGTATTTCTTGTTCCTATTGAATTAAAAATTATTAACTGGTCACAGATTTGCTCAGGGAGATTTATGATTTTTGAACTGGGAAAAAAGTTGAAATCTTAAATTGGAGAAGTTTCCCTTAGTCAGTAAATGACTCGAAGGGGCTGAGGGAGGAGCAGTGTCGTGGCTGTTAACAGCAGAGCAGCCAGCTGCACAGCACTCAGCCCATTGTGGAAACAAGCAGATAAACACTCTCCTTCTATTGTTTGTTGCAATTACAAACTGCTTAATAATTTCATGTCATTATTTTAGTTGTGCAACAAATAAGGGAAATAGCAAATGAAGTCTAAAGCTCCTTCTGTGTGTTTTGCTCTTATATTTAAAATCTGTCCTTTTTTACCTGTTTAAGAGAAATCTACAATGGTGTATAGGACAAGAGGACAGGCATACTTTTGCCAGAACAAAAGCACAACGCAAATCTCCTTTCCCCATAAGTTGTGCTCATTTATATACTAGATTCCAATCTTTTCAATGCCACAGAGAAGGGAGAATGCATAAAATGGGTTAAATCTAATGGTATGCTGCTAGCTAGTAAAACTCACACTTCCAAATCTGTAAGATTGAGAAAGCCTAGACACTTAATACCAAGGGAAAAAAGGAAGTTGGAATTATTCACCAAAATTCTCACCTTGAGCTTGGTAATCTCCTTTGGACCAATAGATTGGTGGTTCAGGTACCTAGAAAGCTACAAAAGTCAAAAACCCTCTTAATCCTATTCATTGGTGTTTGTATTCTGATAGCACCTACTATGAAATAGACCTTTATTGTTTTGGACTCTGTTCAAATACAAAAGAAAAATAATCCCAGCCTACAGGAGTTAATTAATGAAATGGATAGAATAACTACAGCAGAGTTGAGCTCAGCACCTTTAACATCTACAACAGGCGCTGTAGATGGGAAGGTGTCACCATGAGATCAGCTTATGCATCAGTAGCAAAATATTGACTATTCTTGCTTGGTGCAGCCTAGTATCGATCCCTTACTGCTGGCACACATTAAAGAAAAATGTTTTCAAACAGATTCTTTGCTTTTGTTTTGTTTTCCAAAACCACATAGTAACTGTGAGCTTAAAATAGAAATGTTTTAGCCTTGATCTCCAAAACCCAAACCTAGAACCAAATTTTAAAACAACATTTTAAAGACAATTCAGAAAAGAACTGAAAAGCCTCAGAACATTTTTATGCCAGTTTGTATTGCCAATGGGCATTCAGAGTCTCGTCGCTCCTGAGCACAGCACCCAAACACACTGAAACAGAGTGGCACATCTCTCAGTGTCCGAAGGGAATGAGCAGGGAGAAAAGGGAACACCTCTTTTAAAGCTACTTTATGCCCAATATGTGCACCCTTTGCTCGCTGCAGCATCACTAGCGTGCTTTTTGGTCGCCACCAGCAGCAGCTCGGCACCAATGTCTACTCACACTCGGGCATCCGCTCTTTCCTCACTCAATCTGAGCCTCAGAATGAGTTACTTGAGGGAGCGTGTTGGCAGCTGCTGCTTCAACAGCACCAGGATCACTCTCCCCTGTAACACGCTGGAAGCAGAGGTAGGTCTGGGCAGCCTGAAGAGCCAGTGTTGAAAAGGAAGACAACCATGTGGTGCCACTGCTTGTTCTTACTAATGCACTGAAACTGTTTGACAGCATTCCCCATGAACCACTCTGGAGAAGACAACGGAAGGAAGCAGATGTCAAGCTTCATCTTCCCAACAGAATCCTAATGTCTAAGAACGCCTCAGTAGAAGCCCACAGAGGGTACTATATACACTACGCTACCGTCACAGAGCCAGGAGGGGTGATGTTAGCAACATGCCAACCAGCGCAGTCATGACAGGAAAATGCTCTTCCAAGGTGAATGTAACTGCTAAGCCATCCACACAGAACGCTTCCTTTCACTAAGGGCAACTCATTTGGAGAGATCTCAGGTATTATGGCCTAGCCCTGAAGAGCTGGGTGCCCTACTGACTGGGCCACAGAGGCGGGAACTTCAGAGAAAGGGCAGTCACGTTGGAAAGAAAGGGCAGACAGGCAGCTCAAAAGAGCATGTAAATAGGGAAGAACAGAGCCAGGAAAAGGGAATATAAAGAGGAGGAAGAAAGAATGGAGAGACATGCTAAAGACACAAGAATGCCACAAAGAAGCAAAGTCAGCAGTAGAGTGGAGGAGGGTGAATTTACTGGGAAATGCTGCTCTAGTCATCCCGAAACTGTTAAGTGGTCAACTGGTTTCATCTGGAGAGAATTAGCAGGGGCTGAGGGGGAGCAGATTCACAAAACTGCCTGAGGAAGTGGTAGAGTCACCCCCCTGTCAACAAAAGATGGGCTGTCAGCACACTCACACAGGTTGTGTGGGACTGGCCGCCTTTGGCTGATGGCATCTCAACCAACATTTCTGGAAGTGCCTTGCCCTGGGGCAGTGCGAGGGGTGTATCGAGCAGGGAGGGAGGGATGGAGCAGACTCTCAAGTTGATCTATTTCACTCTGTAAGAAATACTTTCATTCAGCAAGTGTGAAGGACGAGGGAGCAAGGAGACAATTATTCCATTACCTGCTTGTTGACAAGACCGATTAAAAGTTTGAAGCTGCTGAATAGTGGGTATTTAAGAATTCTTCAAAGTGGAACAGTGACCAAAGGACAGAATGAGAGCAATCAAGGGAGCTCAGACTATGTCCCAGTGAGGGCAGCTGCGTGCTCTCTTAGACCATCTTGCTTCCAATTATCTCAGGCAGAATGGGAACAAAACATCTGTAATCCAGAGCAGTTTCTTAAACTACTGGGCAACTGGATAAGAAAAAACTTATCCAAAAACTGTTTGAAATGTTTGGAACAAAAGGAGAATTTCACCTGAAAAAAAAGCAACAATTCATGTGGTTTTCAATTTGATAAAGAAAAAACTGTAATTTGATGTAATTACCATCATTATCATTATTATTGTTTAGCTTTGTGACCAAGCCAAAAATTGATTTCTTGTACGGATCCAAAAAAGAGACAGGAACAGAAACGGTGGTCTTTTGCCTGTGAGACACAGGCAAAGTTTCAGGAGATTTGGGGATCAGCAGTGGGGAGGCTGCAAAGAGCAGCCAAAATAAAAGGCAAGAAAGCTGAAAAAGGAAAAATCAGATATAAAGAGGAAGAGCTAACCCCACCCTTTTCTTTCTGGCACCACAGGCATCCAGAATACATGACACATGATTTCTTCCACTGCATTGCAGGAGTAGGAGGACTCACTTGATTTCTACCACGCCTTCTTCTTATCTACCATCTTCCACCTACATTTAAGATTCAAAATTGACAGAATTCAGATCTTCTCTCTTGGCAACATTCTCTTGCCCCTCCCTCATTTCACTCTGAATGTGCTGGGGTTACCAGGGTTTGCTTTGATCCTAAACCAGATCTGAAAATATCTGCATAAACCCTGCTCAAGCTATGAGCACACCCTCAGGTTAAGCAGGTTCTTCAGCAATACTCAGTTATTCCCTCACAACTGTGTAAAAAATATGTAGTTCTCATTTACAAAATGAAATTAGTTAGGCAAATGCAAGCATGATTTCATTCATTCATCTCATTCTTCATCCACACGTAAGTTCAAAATCATTCAGTCTAAGTAACTGTAATAGTAAAGCCCTTCAGAGGCTTCTCAGTGAAATATCACTCAGCAAAAACTTCAGTTGGCTAACTTTGGGATCTCCTTTACAGATTTTTTTGGCCCACTTTTTCAGTTCCTAGTGGATATCAGTGGATAAAAACAACATACTAATACTTCTAACAGTTTCATCCTGAGCCACACTGACTTACAGGAGTGCTTTTAATTCTTTTTATACACTTTGGTTTACCTGGGAGTCAGTCACAACTGCCAGTGTGAAAGCAGAGCTCTCGATCTACTATTCAAGAACGCTTCAACCAAGAGAGAGAAGAAGGGGCTGAGGACCCAGCCCCACTCTGGCTCACACACACAAGCAGCCCAAGAGTCTAAGAGGACCCATTGTGAGAGAGCATGGACCTTTATGCCCTTAACACAGTGGAGCCTCCAGGTGCAACGTAAATATAACATCTTCAGGACTTCATGTCAGCTGTGTTACAGAATATAACAAAGATAAAATGCATAGCTCGTGTATTGCTTTAACCCATCTCTTACTTCTTTTACACCACCAGTAGAAAACTGGGATTTCTCTAGTTATTCATCCTTAATGTATTCTAATGTCCTCACTTGAAACACACCACAGCTTGGTCTAACAGCATGTTATTACCACACAGCTGAGAAGTGGTTTGAGCCCTTTGCAGGACACTACATTTATGTTACTTGTGGTGACCCAGGGGAACTACAAACTTAGGAAACAACTCAACTTGTGTTGAGTTTTCATGACAGGCTAAATAAGCCAAAAGTCATTGTGATTCATTAAATATTTTTTATTCATGTCAATAGGATGGCCTATCCTGTTATAATTGCACAGTTATGGTTATGAATCCCATAATTATCCTGTATCTTTAAAAAAAAGATAGACCAGTTAGACAGCCCAAAACAGGGATTCCTGTGGTGCACAGCATTATGCACAATTACTACACATTAACACAATCTTAATTATTAATCTTTTGTATTTGCATAGCACTTTTCATCCAAAAGCACTTTGAAAGCTGTATACAATGAATACCAAAGAAATGCTGCAACCTCTGGAATCCTGGGGCAAGATGTGCCTGTCCCAGGAAGCACAAGCAGATGGGGACAAAGCTCTTGGCCACTCAGACCAAGGCAAGCCTTCCCACAGAGGGACAGTACCACAGGATGTCTGAAATCCTCAAAGCAGAGAGGAGCTCCACTTTAATATTGTGAGCTGAAACTTTCGCATTTGCCTTACTTAAGAGAATGTAATCTTGAGATATCTTACATGTGTTTTACTATAGACTGCCAGGCATCACATCCCATGCTTCAGTTCTGTCAAAGAACACAGAAATCTCTGAAGCCAGCCACATGAGCTGCACACCCTTCCCTGTCTTTGCCTTGTGGCTCCCGTGCTGCCCCATCATGCCAAAGACAGCCTTATCTTCCCTCCTCTCCCTTATCTGTGCTGTTCTGCCATCTTCTGCTCATCCCAACCGTTCCTCCCAAAGGCAGCAACACCACCCAAAGAGGAAGCTAATTTTAAAAACAATAACTAAAATGCATATGGCTCACTATCTAATTATGCAGAAGAGTATTCTCACTTATCCAGATAATAAACTCTGTAGAACAAGTATTGTTTTGTTTTGTTTTTTTCCTCCACTGTTCTCCAAGTAGTTTGCCCCGTTCCAGTGCATGTATTGCTAGGCTTACGTATCAGCCAAAATATACCTGTCTGGTGCTCAGAACACTCCGGCTGTTGGCCAATTAAATCAAAGCAATCTGAAAGTGTTCAACTTGATAGGAACTTTCCCAGTCATGTATAAAACACATCATTCAGCCTCTCCATTGTCATAACGTCTTCCAAATATCACAACAGATACCACAAGAACAGAGCAGTTCTAGTTCTAACACAGATACATATCCTGATCAGAAGAGACGCCGTGTTCCGTCACATCCACGCACCGAGGGCCCTGAGCCGGGGTGGTTCCACCCCACGGCACCCACCTCCCCTCGGGGGCAGCAGAAACACTTCAGACAGAACAGCCCTCGCTTCCACACCGCAGCTGGACATTGTTGTACAGACAGACAATAGCAAATGTAAATAAATATATAAATATTGTCAGTGTGGTCTCCTCACTTCTGTTTACATTTTAATGAACTCCTCTAGTAATAACTTCCAGTTTCCTCCATTTCCAGAAAGCCAGCACTCCATAAATATTGAGCTGTACTATTATCTGCTGATGTACTAGTTTTCTATAAACAGAGAAAATCCAAACTTATCACTGGGCTTAGCTGTTGAAAAAGGTTAGTATAACTAAATAACAAAACAGGAATGTTGTTTACTTGTTAATGTTCTACTAATGAAAAAAAGCTGTTACGGCTTTGATTAATCTAGACCACGCTGGACAATTCTGGCATAGCTTTCTGTGAGGAGTGACTATTGATTTCCTTTTCATTCTACACTTTGATACAACATATCTGGAATCTAGCCCGGGTTTCATAACTGCTACTATCTCCACATTAACAGCCTGTGCAAGATTAGAAATAGCTTTTGAAGATATAGCAAGGGTGAGGCAATCCAAGAATTTTCTCCATTTCCACAGGTTGAGCCTTTACATCTGTCTGTGTAACAGCTTTTAAGGAATTAAAGGTGTTTGTAGGCATAATCAAATTCATCAATGGCAACTAATTAATTATGCCATTGTTTAATCTTTCAGCACTGCATTGTTTGTTCTGTTCTCCTCTCTGTCTGCATTTACAGCACCTGGTGCAGACACAGTGATGATGGGAACCTGG
>JAOXNG010000052.1:34145862-34159671 GCA_028566535.1 Scolopax minor | reverse complement strand
GGGAGGTGTCCCTGCCCAGGGCAGGAGGGTTGGGACCAGATGAACTTTAAGGTCCCTTTCAACCCAAACCATACTATGATTTAGGCTATGCATTTACCGAAAACTGTTTAAGTTTTCCAGCTTGAACTCTGCAGTTGTACAAACACCAACAATATGCTCTCCTGTACTCACCGGTACTATGTACTGACTGGTAAGAATTCAAAAAAAGCCACTGATCATAATGAAAGATAACTATTTCAATTCAGATTCCGTATTTTTATATAAACTTGACTGTCTGCATCAGCTATGAGCTTAACATTTTCTGGAGTTAATATTTTTCATTCCATGATGGTTATGTGGCTAAAGAATAGTTAAAGGAAAGCAGATATATCACAAACATATCGCTGTGTTTAAACAAAAAACGCATTCAGTAATATTAAACATGGAAATATCCAGTTAAAATTAAATAATAGGTGCATTTTCATAGCAAAGTATACGCTGAAAAGAATTTGTAAATACTTACAAAGGCTCCAAGTTCTTTGCATGATCTAATACTTTCATGTGTCCATGCAACCTTTGAAGTTGTGTTATATGTTCCGGATTGTCAGTTCCCAGACCCGTAGACAAAATCTCAGATCGAACATTGTATTCATTGACTGACACCTTCAAATCTGAAAGCCTGGTAACCCGGACCTTGAATTACAAAACATACTACATGTAAAACATAGTTCATAAATAGTGCCTCTCCAACTCTAAGCTACTCTTTAAGTAAAATTTTTCACATAGCCCTATTTATTTATACCTGTAAGACATTTGTTTTGTCTGATTTTCAGACAGGAGCCTACCCATGCCTTTAATTGTTTTCAAAATACTGCTGTGTTTTAAATTGTGGCAATAGCTCAGGTAGTTAGTAGCTAGTCCCACCTAATGCAACAAAGTAAACAATCCTAGCCCTAATTATACAAATTACAGACAAAATAAAAATACATACCACATAGTTAAAACAACTCCTAGACGCAAATAACTGCTAGAAGAGTGGGACACAGTAAGAAACAAAAGCATAGAAGTCAGAGAAAGGTTGAGATATGCCATTTAGGAATACAAGCTACTAAAAAGAATTACTTCCAGATCATTTTCCCTTTCCACTTTATTTTTCAGCCAACTGGAATGTATCATGCTATGGAAAACATAGCATCATGCATTCCAAAGCGCAGGAATAACTTATTGTACTCTTTGACAAGACCAAGCAGCCATATGAGGCACACTATGACCTGGAAATAGAGGGAGGCCTTTCCGATGAACTTGTCCAGACCATGAAAAAAAAAGAAAAAAAAAACCAAACCAAATACACAAACCCCGTCATGAGCTACCTTTGATCGAAATTCTTCACGAAACTCCTTGCTTGTAAAATACAGTTATTTCTTAACAGATATCATGAAGATCAAACTAGGTTATTCATGCCATTGGCAAAGGCTTAAAAGCCATCTTATTTTTTGTCCTTTGATTTAACTGTCAGAATAGATTCCTGCCTTTAAAAAAAAAAAAAAATCTCCTTTCAAGTAAAACACAGCCCTAAGGCAATCTCCTACCTATAATGTTTTGTGAGAACAGGAAAATACTCAGAGGAAACATCACTGCATGGGTGACTATCCTGACTTGAGAGACACAGGACTGACTTTTCTTCTAATGCTGGGGAAAATAGCACTTCTAGAAGACTCTAGCGTCTGAATTTGTGAAAACATTTACTCTATAGCCAGCCAGGCTCTGCAGGACTCAAGGTTAGTGTTTTCGAGCCTTGCCAGGTGCAGGGACAAGGAGGACCAAGGCCTGTGCATTTGACCCAGGCCAGCCAACAGGATTATTTCGTACCATGAATGTCACATTCAATATAAATTAGAAGAGGTTGCTGCGTAGTTCTCTCTCCCTTGATGGCGGTGGTCCACACAACTTCTCGCCCCAGTGCCAGACCCCTGAGGCCTTCCCTTCTTCCTGAAGCCGTTGCGCTCGCAGTGTCCGACATTAGCTGTCCACTGCCGGGAGTGCACAGCTTCCTACTGATATAATTGGCTGAGTATAATTCTTCTATATCTTCTGTCAGTATCGGGATTAATACTGGTTCTTTAGTATTATTGTTATTTATTTTGTCTAAGTTTATTAAATCTATTTATATTTCAACCTTTGTGTTTCTTTGTGTTCCTCGATTCCCATCTCTGGGTGGGGAGGGGTCATCGGGCAATAGAAAAATCATCTAAACAACAACAGATTGTTATGGGTACTCTCCCGTTTTTCCCTGCTATGAACTTCCAGTCAGCACTACCAACAGGAATACTCGGTCCAGGCAAAAGTCCCTGCCCATAGCAGGGGGGTTGGAACAAGATGATCTTTAAGGTCCCTTCCAACCCAAACTATTTTATCATGAACAAGAACACTCATTTATCCTCTTCTGATTGAGGAAACTAAGAAAAAAAAGATTAAAAGTTAAAATTTTTTGCAGAAAAATTTAGACTAAAACTAACTCTGTAGTTGTTGAAGAACTATAAAAGACAGTAAAGATTTAGAAATATAAACAGAATAAATTAAGTCTAGTTTAAGAGATCTTAAGTATCAGCAAATAATCTTGGAGGATCAAAGTTTCATTCTTTCGGAGGAATGCGTGACAAACTACAGAATTGATTTTAAAAGACAAACCCCCAAAACCTAGTACTTCCAAGATATACTTTTGTTACTAACTTTGTGGAATAGTCTGGATGACACTTTCAATTAATCTGGTGCTCTACTACTGGTGCATATTCAGCTCTCTGTATTTAAAGGTCAAATTTTACTCAGTCATGTATTCCATCTATATACAAGCATACATGTATTTATCACAGAATGGTTGAGGTTGGAACGGACCCCTGGAAGTCACCTTGTCCAACACCCTTGCTCAAGCAAGGTCACCTACAGTCAGCCACCCAGGACCATGTCCTGATTGCTTCTGAGTATCTCCAAGGATGGAGACTCTATGACCTCTAAGCCCATGTTCCAGTGCTCAGATCCCATCACAGTAAATTAACCAAAACCATTACATGAATACCACGTAGACTAAAATTAAAGTTTGAAAGGACAGGAGAAAAAGAAAGAAGAATGGCTGCTCTTGTTATAAAGTGGTATAGATACAAACATTTAGTAAAGCTAGAGTTCTATACCTACCATTGGGTCAACCCAAGCTGTATTTCCCAGGGTATGCACTATTTTTGCTTCATGTAGTTTTCCTTTAATTTTGTGTTGAATATAATGGGTTACCTAGCAAATAGAAATTTTCACTGCACTTGAGATGCATACCGACATAACTTTACAGTTATAGTTATAATGAAACAATCCTCTGAGATTAACAATGAAAAGGATATTCAATAAATAAAATCAGATTTGACTAATCTAGTGAAATACTCCAACTTCACTGTAGGTTAAAAAAAAGTATTATTAGCCTTTAAGGAAGGAGCTTTCTTAATGGAAATAGTTTTTCAAACACAGATCAATTTACAGAGGCTACCCTTCCCCTGTTACTCCCCACAGATTCAAAAGCAGAAATAATTTACTCTGGAAGAAGACATTTAAATAACAGAGAAGAGAATCCCATGAGTTTTACTTTGTTGTTTTGTAGAAAAATAAACAAGAAAACCAACTTCTTACAATCTGCTCCAACAGCAGGTATTTAGTGGCAATACTAATAGGCAATGAAATTTGGTAACCAAGTTCGCAGTTCATAACTGTTTTCTTGCAGAAAAACAACACACAAATTAAAGAACATACAGAAAATATAATGGAAAACCTGATAAATATTACCTTCGGGTTCCATTCAATTTCATTATCAATGGGTTTCACTCTACAAACTACAAATTCCACAGCCTGAGGCGGCAGACACTGAAACCTTGCAGGTAAGTGAAGCAGCTGATAGCTCTGAACTTGACTTGTTCTGCCTTCATCTATATATTTAATTTTGACCATGAAAAACAAGTTTTCCTCTTCTTTGGGGGAAATCTCTACCACCTGAACCCTTCATATAATAAGAGAGGAAACACTGACTTATTATTCAATCAATTGTAAAAAGTTTTTTATTCTACTCATTTAAAAAAAAATATTTTCATAGCAAAATACCTGTGTATGTGCACGTGAGTAGTCATTCTGTTTTCCATTTGGTAACTTAAAGAGTATGTGATAGCTTTTCAAAACATGATTTGAGTAACAGTGATTTATTGCTGGCTTTGGGTGCGGGTTGACTTTTCTAACTAAACAGGGAAAGTTTTAAATTACTTTGTATAAAAAAAGTGCACACCAACAATTTTTAAAAAGCCAACATTTTTACCTGTGGAAAAGTGTTTTCTCACATAATCCATAAACCGCTAGCTTTTCCACGCTTTTAACAGAAGTTTTATTACTAGGTTTCTTAAAATACTCATTAATTTCTTCAGCAAGAGTTGTATATTGGTCCTTTTGCTTATCTACTATTCGACCAAAGTAGTTTGTTGCATTTACAATGTGGAGAGGTAGTATCTGAAAGCATAAAAAGAGGGCTGGGTGATTTCTTAAATTAACACAATAATAACAATAAAAGCTTTCATCCCTGTGAAACTATTAAAAAAGGTCCCATTGGAACAGTACTCTGTACCAGAACAGTTTTCAAAAAGCGTTGACATCTTAGTAGGAAATAAATGTTCCATCTAGAAGATAAGGGAGGAGCCTTATCTTCTGTGGACACTGAAATACACACAAATGTGTATTTCAAAAATACACATTTGAAATGATAAGGCCAGAATAGCTGATTTTTCAACAAGTTTGCATAAACAATTCTGCTAAGAAAAAATCGTCACTTCCAACGAAACATGCATCATCTTCCACTTCAATTCACTCCATTCACTTCTCTTCACTCCAAAAGATCAAGCTGTGTTTCCTCTACAATTAGTATAATTGACATTTAGAGGAGTGTTTGATAACCTGCTAGTTTTGGTACAGGGTCTCCATTTATAGAAAGAATGAATAAACAGAACAAAAGCTCTCTTCCCATAAAAAAGGAATCTTCAATGCAGAAGAAAATCTGGGGTAAACCCAGAATCAACTGGCATGCTTATTTATGCAAGGGATAGATGAAAAAGCTAAAAAATAATAAATACTCAAAAGATAGAGAATACATATCAGAGAAATATTAATGTAATATGAAAAATTCAAGTAGTTATTTAAGATCTGCTTTCTTGGTACCCAAAACCAAGGAAAATAATAACTTACTGTCACACATGCAGGCGTTTGTGTAACTTTATCTGGTATATTCTGGGGCACATCTATTTCTAAATTAATTTGATGACGATCTGGACACACTGTTCTATTCCTATGTATTAAAAAAACACAATGATTTCAGAAAAAAGCCCTTGTTTTCCAATGTAAACTATTTTGATGTGACTTAGAAGAGCTTCAAACCCTAAAACACCGTCAGCCTTCAATATTGTTTGACTCAAATAGCACCAATGACCCTAGGGATTATACAGAAACAGCCAAAAACCTCTTGTTGGAAACCTCTTCAGGAACTACTTATGATACAGTTACACAGAGATCGGAGAAGTCACCATCTACTTACCTGCTCTGGAGGGACAGGAGAGGACAGGGCATAGAGTATAGTACAAGCCTTTTGCAATTATGATTAGAATACTAATCAAAACAATGGCTTAAAGTTTCCTCAAGTACATCTAGGCAGGAGTTATAACTAATTATGCTATCATGTCACATTATGTATGATTGGTCTCCATAAAAAAAGTTAATATTTTTGTTTCCATAAAAGTATGTAAGAAGAGCGAAATAGATGCAACAGACAACAGAAACAAACAAACAAAACTCTCATGAGAAAAAAATGGTTTGAATAGAAGTACCTAACATGAAAACTCATCAAGGAAATAGAAGCAGTTATCATTGAGGGCACATAATGTGTTCCTGTGTCAGTATGGGTGTCAAGAAAACTTGGTATTTCCTTACTTGCAAAACCCAAATGCTTTAAGACAGGCACACAGCGGCCTTGAAAATTTCTTATTTTCTTCAGCTTCTAGCATCTTGGCAGCAAAATCATGCAGTTCTGGTGGAATTTCAGCTTCTCCATGCTGCAAATAGCGCAGGATCCCAGGTACATGACATGTACTGTTTTCTGTTAGCAGAATAACTGACCTTGCCTTTGCATATTCCTGGTCTACAGAAGAATCCTAAAAATAATAATAAATAAAGTCTCCTTTTTAAAAGCTTTTATGTATCTACCACTTAATAATCAAATATAGTATTACAGATTTACTCAAACCTCTATCGCATTGGAGAAGTTGTCAGACATGCTGCATAGACGTTGACCAAAGATTCTTGGAGCAGGAAGACTGTAATGTATCACGCAAGTTGCATCTGTAATTCCCAAAGACTGCATGCAGTCATCTGTTAAAACTAAGCACATATACACATCACACATATAAGGTAACTGTAATATCCAAGCATGTGAAGTATTACACCACATTAGCAATGGCTGTTTCATTCTCCCCATCCGTTGACTTAAGCAAAAAGCCTTCCCAATACTCTTATGTAAAGCATTCTATTTTTTCAGAATTTCATAAGCATATGGCAGACAGCATTTCATGTTAGTCTGTAAAAATCTAGCACAATTCCACATCTCACATCAATATTGCAGAATAAAGAAAAAAATTGCCAACAGCAAATAATTTCACAATACAGAAAACACCTGAAGTAATGCAGGAATGCTAGCACTTTTGTATGAACCCACAAGCAGATGTAATTAAGTCAATCTTCTTGCTTTTGATGTATAAAATGGTAAAAAGTAAGTTTGAAACTGGCTAAGAGTCTCTGCTACTACAAACAACTGGAAAAATAAGATTCTACCAGAACACATGGGAAATTACTACAATAAATCTTCAGATTACCTACATTATTTCAAACTGAAAATATCCTCTGTAGTAGTAGACAATTATGAAACACAGGGAAGTTCTTTGAAAGTATTAGTAGTTCTTGTAACTAATGCATCAAAGAACCCCCTCCTTTATGTTTCCTCTAAGTAAGATTTTCCCTCGCAGCAGTTAACCCTGGAACCCAGGAACCACAACCACCACCACAAAAGAAGAGACTAGCTGTCGCACTAATAAGTAAAGGGATAACTAGAAAGAATTCATAGGGAATTGACCCTGTGGAAGTGATGAGATAACCTAGTGTAAGTATTTTGCATAGGATGCGAGTCATCATGAAGACATAACCACAACCATACAAAAAGAAAATACTCACCTAACACAACACCAGTGCCAGAACTATATTTTTTTGTCCACTGATTTAAGATATACTTGAAATCAAACTCACTCTCTTCATGTATTTTCAAGGAAAATACAGAGTTGCTCTTCAGTGCCTGGATGACAAAGTAAAAACTTTTATGTTCTCCCAACACAGCAATCAATGCTATAATAGTCTATCTTATTAGTATCTAACATACCTTAGCTACTAAGAGAGCCAAGGGAAAGAGTTAATGAAATTTAGATTGCTTACATGAAGATAAAAATAATTGATATTATGGAGATAAAGTTTGTTATTTTTTTTGTATCAAAAGAAAACTAAATAAAGCTCAGGTTCCTATGGATTAATACATTAAACGGACATTTAAAAAAGTACAAATTCCATTTAAAGCTTTTTCCACTATTGAGGTGTCTGTTACAAATGGATTCGATCATCCAAAAACATTCAGGCTGAACCTTTCAGTTTCCCAGAGAAAGCCTTAAAAACCCTTAAAAAAGGGGTTTACTTCTTTTCTTCTACCTATTAATGCTAGTCATGGAATTAACTCTTTCTTGTGCAAGTACCAGATCTACCCATACTTAACTTCCATGAATATAGTATTCTCAAAAGGCTTTACATATTTGTCAAGTTCAAGGTTCACAAATTAATCACTACAAAAGCCTTGGTTATTTGGTAAACTAGCATGTCTAATAAACTACATTAACACGTAAAATATTTTTGTAGGTAGTTGAAGCTGGTGTACACCAGGATTATTATCAACATCTTCAATATTTATTTAGCACCAGCTTTTTTTTCCAAGTGGCTGTGATTTTTTTTTTTTTAAAGTGGGTTGGTTTTGATATGCTTAAGAAATTAACCCTCAAATATTCAAGGAAAATGTGTTAGAAAGTATCAAGACAAAACCAGACCTGCTTCCATTAACAACTGCGAAGGACTAAACATTCCTAACATTTACATAAGACAACTCCTTTGAATATGTATGACAAGATCTATTCCAGCTTCTTGAATGTAATACATTCCCATGTTTCAGGACTGACATATCTCCTATGACATCTGAACAGGATGACAGAAAATGCTTCAAATCAGAAAAACAGTCTTCTACAAGTTCAACTGCTCCAGAGTAGAAAGCAACAAAACAGAACTTTTTAAAACACAGTGGGTTAAGTTCTCTCCCCCATACAAGTTCTCGAAACAATAAAAAAAAATAAATTAAAAAACCAGACAGAACATGTACTGGAAAAAAGTTGGTTTGATTCAACTCAAAGTTCCAACCTGAAAAAAACATAATTAAGAATTTAGTAATGAAAGCGTTCTATGCCAGACATTTCTGTCAGTTCAGCTTTCTTCTAGTTGGCAAAGAAGTGCATTGGAGTTATTTTTAGCAGAAATAATTAACTTACAAATTCACACTCCTTTATTCTCTCTAAGCCAAGGTATTTTAGTTTATCATACCTTAACAATTAAAAAAAGTTCTTACCTATATAAATTTAAATACTTTACCTTATGAACCATTTCTGCTTCATTTACTGAATTAGTGAATACCAGTACCTTCTGAAGATTGTTGTCAGTAAAATCCAGTATTTTGAGTAACACAGCAATTCTGTCACTGTTTGTGCAAGGCTGCACAACCTAGAAGTAGATAAGAAATAGAGAGCTGCTAATTTTCATGAACTATACACATTTATATATAATTTTTTTTTTAATAAGGACTAAGAATTGATATGTAATATCAAAGAGAATCCAGCAAATGGTAGCTCCAGTAAGTAGCAGGTGTTCTGTTAAACATAGAGAAAATATAACTCTCACAGTAGGTACGCATGTAGGACAGCTTCTAGAAGCATACTTAAAATTTAAGTAATAATCCAAATTTCACATTAAGATTTTTCATTCATTTAAGTTTGGGATTTTCAAGTACCCTTAAAAAAGCTGCACACTCACAAAAGCATACCGCACCACCTGAAATACTCTTATTAATCATGCAGCAGGACGGAAATAGGACTTCTCACAAGAAGCTCTGGTTTTTTGTTTTGTGTCATGTTCAGAATGTCCAGTCTTAGAAGTGTCCCAACATTCTCAATCCCAAATTATTACAGTTTGAGACACAGAAGAATTCAGATCATACAACATTTTGTGTTATTTTCTTCAGGGCTACACCGCATTGACTGGAAAGTAAATGAGAAGACACCTAAGAACGTGTAATACCTGTCTGTATATTTTAGGTCAAAATCAATCAGTATTGTATAGAACACAGCAGTTACCCAAGCATTTCAATATCTCTTATCTTGGGATAACTTACCTTGTAGTTCTGCCATTAACAATTGCAAAAACACTGACAAAATTTTGATCACAATTATACCATTTTCGCATACTTTACATAAAATTCAGATTCATTTGCACTAATAATGAAATATTTGGGGGGAATATCTTCGCCTCAGTCCCACAATACACAATAAAAGACCTTCAGCTCATTCAGCAATTAACTTGCACAGGTCTAAGTCACCTCAGGTCATGCACGGGAAGTGCACCTGCACAGCCCAAGTTAGGATCGTAGCACTACCCACTTAAAACTAAATCAGCAGCCATGCGTACTGACCTTGATTAATACAAACATCAAAATATCTTAGTAAAAAAGTAATGACATAATCCCCAAAATTTTTACCTGTTGAACATTTCCATAGATGGAAGCTTCTTCCACAGCTGTTATCACAATGTAAGGATCGTTCATAAACTCCTTTATCAAGTGTGCTATATATTTATTCCAACAAGTTCCAACAGCGATAATCTGATGCAGTGAATACTCCCACTCCTCAGTAATAATGGCTTTCTTATAACAATCTAATATTGTAAAAACCTATTAAAAAAAAAATTTTTTTTCTATCCTCTTATCCAATTCCTGGGAGTATGTAACAACAGTGAAAAGCATGCTGTTTTTTCCAGTCACAAAACCACTGGAAGCAAAATACAAATTTCACATCCCCAAACACCAAACAAAGTGTTTGGTTTGTGCATTATTTGAACTATTTCTGAAGAAAGAAGAAAGCAATAAGACAGTATGAAGGAACAGCACATGCATGCACACATGATTGTACAACACGATTCTGCCCAGAAGTCAGGAATCTCAGGAAAAGTGTTTGTTGAAATCTGAAAAATACTAAGCCTGAGCAGAAGCAGATCCAAGAGGTCAGAGGCAGTCAGCAAAACCTAGGAGGTAAGTAGAAAAGAAGCCAAACATGCCAATAGAGTATCTTGAGGAAAAAAAAATAAAAATAAAAAAAAATAAGGGTACCATAAAATCTTTTATAAAAAAATAAAAAATGCTAAGACAGAATGAATATATTCCTGATGACACCACCTTATGTGAGAAGCAGTTCAATTGTGGAAGAACATCAGGATTTCTGGCAAAAACTATTATACTAAGAAGTATTCTAGGGCTCTGACACAATTCCAAGAGATCTCTCAACCTGGCACTAAATTTACCCATAGCAATATTTTTAGCAATATAACACTTCTGTAACAATGCTTTAGAAGAGTTGCAATAGTCCAAACATTATCACATGGTTACTTTCATCTGAAAGAGCATCTCATTTTTTTTTTTTTTCTCCAAATCAAGACTAAAGAAGCTGGAGAGATCCTACAGAAATACCAGATACATGCACAGTATTTTACAAACTACTTTTCCCAGAATCTTCATATGGTATACCTGCACTATGTCTCAAGGAATACAGGAACAAAACAGACAGAACAGCCTCAAAAGAAAAAACAAGATGTTTCACTAGATAGCATTTAATCTAAGTTATGACTTGAGATTTGCTGCTACAAAGGCACATTTCGTAGCTCCATATATAGTGAACGGGCAACCCATCTCCATTAAGGAGTTTATCTAGCTTTTCACAGTTAGAAACATGACCCTTTAGTCTTATCACCAAGTTTTAAAAAGGTAGTAAGTTAATGAAGCCTCAAAGCAGCAATAAAGCAAACCATGGAATTTTCTCAAACTTGAGTTATAAGACATCATTTAAAAAGTGATACAATACTCGCATCTTTGTCAACATGAAGCTTAATGCTGTTCCTCTTATATTATTCTCTGGCTTGAGATCAGCTTCTTCTTTTGCACTGACATTAATGCACTAACACCCAAGGGAAGTTTTTACAATTGCTTCCAAGACTGTTTGATCATTCACTTGTGTCTTTCATTCTACAGAGACTGGAGAGATCACCAGTAAAGATGTTTCTTGCACTGAAGCTGTTCAAACAGCACTGACGAGAGGGAAAAGGAAGTTCCTTACAGATAGATAATGGAAGTCTTTAAAGCAGATTAAACCTCTACTATTGAAAAAATGCAAGTCCTTGGGAAACCATCCACAGCAAGGGAAGACAGCATAATGGAGCAGCAGTGTAGAACAGGACAAGGTAGAGCTCTCCGATTACAAAGAAACCAACCAACCACCCAAAAAAACCAAACAACAAAGCCAGCAGCAGGGGAAGTCAGATTTAATAGATTTCAGCTCCATTTTTCCAGTTTTTCATTCTGCCAGAAGTATACAGGTGTGAGGCTTTTTTAATTGTGTTTTCTTCTTTACTCCACCACAGGGGTCTAGGAAGGTTGGTTTTTTTTTCAGTATGTGTCACTGTTTTCAAAACACATGCACAAGTGGAATGGCATTTTACCACCTGAACATATAAGCCACTTACCTGTTCAGTAGCATCAGATAACAGTACCTCAATCTCATCAAGAATAAGATGGCAAAGTCTACAAAATAATAACTTGTGATGTTCAAATAGTCTCAGGAGACTGTACGGTGTAGTCACGATTACTTCACCTACAAGTAGGAAGAAAAGACTGTTAACATTTCCTTGCAACTTTAAAAAAATATTAATAAGACACTATACAACACGAGTTTTACTAGGCTACACTTGCATTTCAGATGCATCATCTTGAAGCTGGGGGTTGGCCTTGGGTGGCTTTTTTTTTTTTTAGTAGAGAAAATTGAACTCCAATTTCTGACTGGTGGTCAATCTACAGTCATTTTTATAATGTTATAAAATGTAAAATGTTTTATAATTTTAAAATATTTTTTTACCCCTCCATGTCTTCAAGACCTGACTGGGTAAAATTCTTGACTTTTTCAAAGAGTAAAAAGTCTGAATGTTAACAAGATTACAAAACAGGATGCCATTTCATTTTCCAATAAAGTAATGAAGTAGAGATAAGATCTTCAGAATCAGGTAGACAGAAGATAAACATTTAAGTAAGATCAAGAGTAGCCTTTAGAAAAGCTCAATTTTAAAAAATGGAATAAAGCGCATGCTGTAGCTCAGATATCTACACAAATATATGCATGTAACTGCTCCCTGTTTTAAAAACCTCAGTATTAACTGTATGAAAGCACCCTCTGAACTGAGCAACCATCAGCTGCATAAAGATCCACAAAATTAAAAGCATTTTATATTTATTTACAAGAATCCACAGTTCGTTACAGCCGAGTTTCTACTCCTTGACTGATGATATAAATCCATTAACTCTATCCATAAGACCAATTAGCACTGAATAGCACTACAGACCAATGCATCTAAAAGATCAACTTTAGCTCACTCTGTACCTTTAGAAGTTCAGTTAAAGAGGCAACTATAATTCCCACTTCAAGGAACCCAAAGCACTGCTGTATTCTGCCATGGCACCATTCATACTGAAACAAAAAAGCCAAAATACATCTCTTATTTTTGATTTCTCATGAACTACAATCAGGGGGCAGGATGACAAGAAACAACCAACCAGTGTCAAATATTTTTCACAATTAAAACATCAGCCATTGCAATAGTCTTCCCAGGAAAGTGGTGGATTCCGCAATGTTGGCCACTTTTAAGATTCAGCTGGTACTGGGCCATCTTGCCTAGACTGTGTTTTTGCCAAGAAAGGTTGGACCAGATGATCCTCGAGGCCCCTTCCAACCTGGTATTCTATGGTTCTATAAATAAATCCCAAAATTTTGATCACTCACTGTTACCCCTTTGATCACACTGGCCTGCTGTTTCTTTTCCTAATAAAGGAGAAAATTTAGCAGCTCAGGAGGAGCTAATGGGCAGGTTCCTCCATCATCTTCAGAACCATTAGTGTTCACATCTTCCCTCTCAGTACGGTACATTTGTATGTTTAATTTAAGAAGGTTATCTGTCAAAAGTGCTATCTCAAGGTATCACTGAGCCAGATAAATATGTCAGAAACAATAGCTCCTGCTGTGAGAAACAAATGTTCAGAAAATTCATTGTTTGGAGGACTTCAAGACTGAGAAAATCAGGAGAGACTGACATCTCTGTTTCAGCGCTGCTCACTGCACTCTCCATCCCGCTCTGGTCCTCACAGTAATGAGGGGCAGAGACAAGCCTGGTTGCTCCTTCAGTTCAGAGATGGAATAGTCCCCTGGGGAAGACGGCAAGGGGGTGATCCTATTTGGCATATTAATTCAGTTCTTGGCACAGATGGGAAATGATCAGAGAAAATGGGACTTCTACACTGGGATGAGGGTAGACTTAATTGAG
>JAOXNG010000052.1:34017108-34038656 GCA_028566535.1 Scolopax minor | reverse complement strand
GGTATTGCTGACCCTGACACTGTCTTGCTGACTTGGCTTCCCAGCTTGGCCTGAGACCTCCCCCATCGTTGCAAATCTCTCTGGTGACCACTGGACTGTTGGATGATGAACCAGCTTTATATCTTGGGATCTGCTCTGCTCTTTTTGCTCAGTGACAGTGAGGCCCCTGCCTGCCTTGCTGTCACCCTTGACTCCTGTGTCACCTTACCCTTGCTGCTCCTTGGCTGTTAAATTCTCCAACTTTGCAGCAGCACATGTACATTTGTATAAAATATTCTCTGTACTCTGTCTGCCTTGAGAGCTTAAATTGTTCTGCCTGGACATCAGACAGAAAATTCAATGTTGAGAGTGGAAACCACTTTTTTGAAATTGAAATATGGCCCAACAATACCGACATTTTTCATAATTTACAAAAAATGTTGTCCAAAAGGAAAAAAAAAACCACCCTCACAAGCATCACAACCCCAAACTAAAGAGAAATATCAGGAAAAACTTGTACAAGAAGTTTAGCAATGAGATGCTAAACAGCATTCCAAAATTTCAGAGCTTAACTTCATGAGAATATTTTTTGGCACATGGTCCTTGATGAGCAAATTCCTCCAGTGACCCTGCTGGTCACACACCTCTGGACTATATTCTTCAGTTAACCTTGCCTGAGGAAGCGATGATCATGCTCACGTTTTTTGTAGCATTTCGGATTTGATACCATTTAAATTATCGGGACACAATTTATTCTTCACAAAAGCATAGTACTATTTTAAGTTTTTACCCAGTTACAGAAGGTAAAATTTCTTAGACTGTCATATACATTAATATTTCAACATCGAGCTAGCATTTAATTTGAGAAGGAGCCATTATTATTCCATTAATGCTTGGGGGAAGTGCATGAAAGATCCCATCTCTCTAATCCTCTGTTGTCTCAAGCTCCTTTGACCTTACTTCATCCATGGGCATTAGCTTTGTAATCCTCCATCGTTCATTTTTTCTTATTAGAGGATTTACTAAGGTTGATGTTTGACATGTCTTCCAAACAGTTACCAGCAGTCGCGTGTATTTTAAGTGTATTTGTCATGTCTAAATCAACATATAGAGTGGAGATACCAATTTTAGTGATACATATATTTTAAACCTTGAAGGTCTTCATTCTTGGAAGCCAAGGATCATCTGTTTTAATTTTATCTGAGGCCTTAGTTCCTCACTAGCTGTGCATTGATTCTGTGGGGATCATGCTTAAGAAATAAGTAGCTTCTGGGTGATGTTTTGTTTTTTACTATTCTTATTGTTTCTCTTATGAATTGAACTCTGTTAACAGTTACATATCAAACTGTGCTTAAGTTGAAATCATCATCATCATCATCTATTATCCAGCTAATGTGTTTCATTAAACTGCAGTGGGTTTAATTCTATTAAGTAAAAAGAAAATGTTCATTCTGTGTTCATTTGGGATAACTGTAGGGTGTTTACAGGTTTGGAATATTACTGATTTGTGGTAGAAAGGAGTGTCTGGGGAAGATTTAGAGAACTATGTTGATGTTTATTCAGTCTGAATGTTTTGGTACTATATGCTGTCTACTCCAAGCAGTCAGAATAAAAATAACTTTGTAAGACTACTGGGGTTTGAAAACCAAAGCTGTATATTATCATCTCAAACATTCAGATTCTGCAAAATAAATTTTAATTTTTTTTTTTTTTTTTTAAGATCTAACTAAATTTTGGCAGAAATTTGTTAATTTGAGTGAATAGTAAGTTATAGAACATAGGGATAGGGTCTTTCTCAAAGGTGGTTTGTAACATCTCCAACTCGATGTTGATTGTCTGACTGACATAGCAATTACGTTACACTGTTTGATTCTGAAATAGTTTTATTTCAGTTTTTCCTATCTTTTTTCAGTTAGAGGTGTAGTGTCCAACTTTGTAGATAAAATTTCTTTAAACTTTCTTGATAAGTTTGAGTTTAGGTTTTAGAATAAAAGAGAGAGACTGAGATTTAGCCCACAGTAAATTTTTCTTTGATTTCAAAGTGCTTTGATGCAAGCTGGGGACAAATTCAGTATTTTGAAGAGTTTCCTTTTGATTCACTTATTAATATACAGTTTTTAGTAATAGACAATGTTTCAGATATAAACTACACTTCTGATTTTTATTTTTCTGATAAAAGAGCTCATAATTTCTTAAATAGGAAATTTTATTACCTTACATGATTGATCTTAGGTGTATAAACATTTTTTATTTCTTTAAATGGGAATGACATATAAAGTCAGTGTTAAGGAAGTTCCAGTTTTGGGATAAGGACAGTTGGGGGCGATAGAGCAAAGAGAGTAGAAATTGATAAGGAAGGTTTTGTCTATATGTCCGCTTACTCCTCAACACAGCTTTTTGTGGAAACTGAGATTCATCAGTCTTTCTTCTTTGCTGCAGAAAACTGTTTGTGAAGTCTCACAGCCTGGTGTCCTTTCTCCCTGTAATAAGAGTGCACTTGGCAGATACCAGTTTATTGCTTTTTCCTAGCCCAAACAACCAGAGTTCTGTGTGGTATGAGTAGGCTTTAGTTTACTGATGATGCCTATAAATGTTGATCTGTGATGTGCCATGGTCAGATTTCTCTTTTTCATTTTCTTTTTTCTGGAAAATTAAAATTAATAATCAATTCCTGTCTTTCATGTGTTTAGGTTTGCAGTCCGTATGATGTTAGTTAAAAAGAGTTTCTATGTGTAATGATAGAAGGAAGAATAACAGGCTGTTTGGGTGAGGCTACTGATGGTGGTGGATTATTTTAATTTTTTTTCTTGCACATGATGGGCTACAGAGAAACAAATCAGATTTTCCCCAAGAAATTCTAAGGAAAATTTCAAGAGATCTTTCTGTCCTATGGTGGTATGGTAGCTGTTACCTCTTTAGCTCTCTCCTGATGGTGATGCTTTTTGGAGATCAGTAATAATTTATTAAGATGGATGTTTTGTTATTTAATGATGTCTGTTATGATTATTAATTTGTAGTAATTTATTTCACATCTGGGCACACTTAGTCTTCCACTCTCAGCAGATGGATACCACACTGGGAAGTCTCTGATAATGTGGTTATCACTTTACTGTCTTTTAACTGGTAATTTATTTTAAGATTCACTCTACCACCATCGTTTAGCTCCTCTGATGCTTTCTTTATTTTTTTTTTTACTTTTGTTGTCTGGTTTGCTTTAACTTCTACTTTAAAAAGCCATAGGAGTGTAAGGAACAGAGACATGACAGACTGTCGTTATTCTATCTGCAAAAAAGATAAGGCATATTAGGAGGGAATGTGGGCTGACCACAGCTTGAGCCCATCAAAGTTATCTCTTTAGAAGGTTTATGTTTTATGAATGAGCAAACTACTGTACTTAAAAGTAACCCATCATACTTAATGAATTTTCAGAAATGACAGTAGAGAAATGTTTGTGAGTAATTGTTCTGTTTTTTGAAGGATATATAGTAGGACTGGGGTACAATAACCAGTAGCTTTTATCTCATGTTATAGTATGAAAATGGGAACAGAGATTTATCCTGATTACAGCAAAAGGCTTAGGACATTAAGATTTTTTTTTCTGGAAATGCATCTTCCCAAACTTTAAGGAAGTAGATACATTTACATTAAAACCATATTCTAGAATGAGGTCAGTATGATATTTGCAAAGCCTCCGTAAAACAACCATATCTTCTCAAACGAACCCAAAACATTTTACTTGCAATATCCCAAGCAAATAAAAAAATGCCGAGTTTTCAAAAAATGTTTGACTACTTAAAGTAAAAGACTTAGAAGTTGGAGAATCTTGAAAGAACAAAAAGGAAAATACTAACTTGAATATTTAATTTGCTGATAGACATAGACCAGAATGTAATAGCCATATTGACCTAAAGACTTGCAAGACGTTTAACACTCTCGTAATCTCTTTTCAAAAATAAACTGAAATGATCTGAAAATGCCAGGAGCAACCTAGCTTCTCACCCATTATTGTTTAATTATAGTAATATATACCTCTTCCCTCAGTACACTCAGGGAATGAGTAATATTTGTCCACAATTGTTCAGTCAAGTACATATTCTATATTGTCAGATTTTTTAAATCAGAAGGTCTGACATTGTCAGTTTCATCAATTATACTGATGCAGAGAAGCCTACATTTTTAATGAAAACAAAGATTTTATTTTCAACTCTTGAATTACAGAACTATCAATTGGATTTTTAAAAGAAAAGACAATCATATAATTTTAATGAAATCAGAAGTCTGAGAATATGTCAGATTTCACAGATTGACAACATCTTTTACAATATGACATGGTGAAAAGAGATGTGTTTAGAGGCAACTCCAACTTCCGGTATTTGAAATTGCAATCGAGCTATTTCAGCATGCATGATCTTCAATGCTTGGTTTAGCCAGTGTAATCTTCAAAAGTTGTTGTTAACTGAATGATTAAGTATTAAAGTCCTCTCCTCCTTCCTGCCACCCTTGGTGTAACAATATAGGTAGGTGGAGGAATATTTTTTTTCCTGCTGTATGAAATGCAGTATCTCTGTGTAATCTGATGAATCCTTAGAACCCAACTTTGGTATTGGGCTGGAGGAGCTACTTTGTGTTGAAACCCTTTCCTAAAAAATTAATGGTGAACACCACAAAAGATTTTTTTTCAGATAAACCTGGATTTGGTAGAGCCATAAAGAACTGGGAAAGAACCTAAAGAAGAAAGGAAACATTATCTGATCAAAATATTTGGTTGCTTCTTGTAATTTTAAGTATATCTTTCAGTTTTGACAAGTGTTTAACTTGGATTCCACTAGAAGTTCAGCATTTTAAGAGGACTTTCTGTTGCTCCTAAATACTAAATCCCTCTATATGTCTTAAATCTGATGTGAAAATTATTGTTTTACAAGCTTGTGACATCCTTTGTAATTTATTAGAAATTTTTCTAAGCTGTTTGAACAAAGTGTGTAACCCAGTCTTTATGAGTATTAAGGTTTTTCCTTTTTTTAATAAGAAGAAATAATAATATTTTAGAAGAAGAAAATATTTTAGAAGAAGAAAATAATATCTTATTATACAAACTTGGTTGTATCTCATCAAAGGATCAAATTTCTATCTTTGAATAGTTAATTTAAAATGTTATATTTTCTCCTATGTATTTAACACTGCGTTTATTAAAGCTTCTCAATCTTAACAACTGTGCTTAATGAGGCACTGTCTGCCTTTTGATCATGGAGATTTGGAAAAAGGAGTCTTGTGAGGAGGCTGACAGCAGACACTGTCCTTGATCTGCATTGCTGTTCTCTGAAAGGCATTTGAATAACAGATTTTCATGCTTTTTCTTGGAGAAGGGACTTCCTTTCAAAAAAAGTGAATTTTGTATTAAACTAGGAAGATTTTAGATGTTGCACAAATCCTACCTGTATTATGGCTCAGACCCTGTGGACTTGAAGGAATGTTATTAGATATACAGTAATTCTGAAATTACTAAATCAGTTTCCTCAGCTGAGGTCACCTATGTTTGTTACATCTGTTGAAATGTTAAATAGGTGTAGTGCTAAAATTAGACTAACATAAAATGATGAAAGTCACCTAAGGACATCATGTAGGTAAACTCTGATGTTCTTTCAAATACTTTTGCTATAGAAACTAACAGCTGGATTATGTTGATGTGTAATTCTTATGCAGAGTATATTGATAGAGAACAGATTTCCTTAGCTGTATGGATAGAAGTTTGCCTACAGGCGGATCAAAAGAAAGGTATTTTAGAGACTCTCTAATTTTTTTTCTTTCAGTTACTTTTGCTGCTTTTAAAGAGCATTTTTGCTATGGTGAAATTTCCTAGCAAGTAATTTAATATTTTGCTTATTTTTGCTTATGTTTTTTTTTTTTTTTTAAGATGAAAATTGTGAGTCATGGAGTATCATATATTTTCTGTGAGCAGAAACTTGAGCCACCTAATGTATTACATTTCCTAATGTAGTTGGAATTTGGAGTAAGGCAGTATAACAAATCCTTCTGTTTATCAACTTTCAATAAGGCATGAAAAATAAGCAATTATAGATAGATATCTGTGCTGAGGTTTTAGCACTGGATTATGAAGATTGATTTTGGTGATAGGGAATAAACTTCAGATTTTGTCCATAATATTAAGTTAAAAGGAAGCAATTCCAACTGGAGGGAATATCAGAGGAAAAGCAGACTTTAGGATGAGCTGCCCTAAGAAGGATTTTTGATGATACATGAATTGACTCTAATAGGGAATTAAGCAGCTAAAGTAGGAAAAACCTCTGGTCTAGCGTTCATAATTTTAGTTTTAATTTTTTATGTAAATTGAAGAGAGAGCTGTAGAGGGGGCTTAGTTTTGATATTCCGAAGGGCAAATAAGTGGTGTTTGCAAATACATGAGAAAAGCAATCTACTCACAGAACTGTTTTAATTAGTTTCCATAGGAAGAAAAATAATAAAAGATGAAAAAATACTTTCTGATCAAATAAAAAGATGATTTTATCCTTTGAATATGAAATACTATTTTCTGTATGACTTTTAAAAATACTAATTTTTAATATAAGGTGTTCCAGTGTTATGCTACTGTCATGTTTATGTGCAGCAAGAGACATTTTGAGTTTTATCTTTTCTTGCTCAGTATCTGTGAGAAAGCAATTTAAATTTTTCTATTGTCTGAAGCCAGGGAAAAAAAGAATGTGTCAAATGCAAAGTCTGCATGTGTGCCAATAATGTAATGAGTGGATCTGTTAGTAGGATTTTTTTTGAATGGATGACATTGTGTAAGATATCTACAGTGTGCCTGGCTTGAAAGTCAAATATCTACTGTTTAGTATTGAGGAAATTCTTATTGGCAGTGAGTTACAAAACAATCTGAAAATTCTTTTAGGGATAATTAAGCCCATGTCAGATTCCTAATTTAGGATCTCGACAGTGGGTTGACTTGTACTGCTGAATAGAGTTGCAGGTATCTCCACTTGTTGTTGGGGTCTGGTATTCAGAACAGATAATATAAGTAGAACCTGTCTGTGTGTTTATAGGACTTAACCCAAATCCACAAAGGATTACCAGTTTTAAGCTGTTTCAGCTAAGATTTTGAGTAGAATTATAATATATTATTTCTCCTATAATGTAGCTATGTAACTGCACATGTACTACTTGTATACTACTAATAAACTACTATTAATCATAATATACAAATGCAGAGACATAATAGTACACTGCTACTATTAATATACTGATGTACATGTCTAATTAATATATCTGCAATATACATATGGGGTTGTTTTGATGAAAGAAAGCATTGAGACATCTTAACAATCAAGAGATGGATGTTTCTAAAATTTCCTTCCTTCCACTGTCTTGAAGAACAAATAATCTTTGTAAATAGGGAAGAAAATGAATTTTATATACATCATTAGTTCTGGTTTAAGCTCTTTTCTGTAGGAAAACAACTATTCTGTAGGAAAGAAGCCATGTCAATTACAAAATATAAGAGACTGCATTTTATAAAATATATGCAATAATAATTGAAAAAATGAAAAACTTTAAAATATTTGCTGTGGTCCTTGGAATGTGGAGTTACACTTTAAAACAAACAGGTTCATGAACATATACTTTGAAATTCTTAATGTGTTGTCCTGCTAGACATACATATATTACACATTATTGTCCGTGTCAGTCTCTTCATCACACTCGTTGTCCTCTGGCAAGTCCTTGTCTGATCATGCTTCATTGGACACCCTGATGTTGTTTCTACAAGTTGTCAGGTCATATTTGTAGGTCTCTGTGCAGAGAAGTACAGTCCTATTTGATGTTTTCTGTTATAGTTTTTGCTTTGATATATGGTATGCAGTCAAGGGAAAGCTTACTTGCAGTCATTTTCCTCCAGACTGCTTTTATCTGAAAGTGAAATCATGATGATTTATTTAGTATTTTTACTTGTGAATCAGATTGCCTATGTTTAATGGAAGAAGATAACCATTAAGATCTGTAAGGTCATATGCAGTGGATATGTATACTGGTCAAGAGAAGCACCTATACCTGTTTCTTTAGTTATGTGCATTGTTGTTCCTGCTGACTATCCTAACAAAATTTTAAGAGTATTCAGATGTTCAGAGCTAACCAACACACTGCTGAAAGCTTTGATCTTGCCAAGATGTCAAATGACGTTAAGGTCTCTTAACTATTAAAACACAAGTACCTGGAGGAACATGTCCAGGTCCTTTTAGTTTTTGATTAATAAAGATTACAAGGGCATGTGAGGATTAATCTTAGTCCTGATGTTTTCCCCTTCTCCCCACTTTCCTTAGAGGAGGTATTTCTCAGAACCAGCATATTAATATTCAGTGAACTGACAATCACTAAGAGACAAGAGTAGAATTTGTGTCCAGGTTTATTACTACTTGTTCAATAAAAATCAGTTTTTCTTGGACTACAATTTATTTTTTTGATAGAGGAATACATGCACGTTAAGAACTTTAGCAGAACTTGAAATGGAATGAGTTCACGAGTTGATTAGGATGCTGATTTCCAGACTCCAGAGAGACAAAAATCAGTAACCTTTCCACTCCTGTCAGGGTTTCTGAAGTGGCTTTCAAAGCCTCAAGAATAGACCTTGCTATTCTAGAGGCAGATTTTCAAAGGTACTTAACTTCGCTTCTAATTTAGTGCTTGCTATTTTAAACCTGCAATATGCCCAGGCAAACTAAGGTACTTGTGGGTATTTACAAACTTGTGACAGCTTCCACAAGATCTATTTGTTCTTTTGAGAAGAAATAGACAATTTTGACACGAACATCTCCCTTTTGCACTTACTGCTTTTAATTAAAATCTTTGGAGCATTTAAGTAGGCACTGATCTTGTTTGGCACTTCTTGTTTAAAACTTATCTGCCTGTGGGTTGTTGTGGTGTATTTCAACCTCAGGCTCAGATCTAACAAGTTCCCTTCTCTGCAGTTTCTTCAGGTGTCTTGGAGTGGGACTTTTGGAACACACATTCTGACACAAAACATGTCTCTTTGGAACACATTTGGTTTTATTTAATATGGTAGTGGGAAATAATATCCATGCTGCTGCTTTTTACATTATGATTTTTGGATGTTTTTCTGATGGTCCTCGTTTCTTTTGTGCTATCCAGAGAAGAAAGCATGCAGCAGCTTTACAGAGTGTGTCTAAATGTCAAAGAGAATTGTGCCTGGGTGACTACAAGAACAGCACAAGAACAGTGTGGGCTACAGTAGTCTCACCTCAGTGTCAGTCATTTTTTCGTAATGAGTTATTTTTGCAATTTGAGTTTATCTTTGGAAACTTTGGCTTCATATACATTGTTATAAAGAACATTTGACTAAAGAAGCCAAATTGAGCACCCTTACACCAGGTCCCCCAATGCTGCTGACTGCAGAAGTGCAATACCTAACACACACAATTCATGTTGAAGTTGAGAAGACTTGCAAAGTCTTAGATGTAGATGGTAACTGAGAACCTTTCCATGAAAATGTAAAAATGAGTGTTGTGTGTATCCATGTTCTATGATAGTGCAAGGCATGTTTTTCAGGAAACCGATTGCTTCTGTGATTTACTGGTTGATAAATCAGGACTTTGTTTTTGCTGTAGCCCCTGGTTTTTTCATATAGACTATCATAAGCTTATATTATATTTCCTGGAACATTAGATTTTGAGTACAAGATACAATTATAAAGAAATTAATTGGATTTAACAAGTTACTGCCAACACACTTTCTCTTGCTCTTTAGAGGAAGAAAAAAAAGCAATGTACTCACAGTTCTTAAATTCAGATGAATTAATACAGATTTACACATTTAACTAAAAAGAACTTCTGTGATTATTTTGGGTGAATGATGATTTTTTTTATTTTTTTTTGAGATAAGAACAGAAAGTACTGAAAGGTCATGATGGATTAAGTCTCAAGAATCTAAACTAAGAAACTTACATTTGACTTTGTTAATCACACCACCAAGGAATTTTCTTTGCGGCAATCCACTTACCGGTTGTTTATAGATTGAAGTGTACTAAATATGCCACTTGCTGTCAGACAGAGGTTTGTAATTATAAAAAGCTGCAGCTTGCAAGAAACTGATGTGAAAGGTATTTTAGTACAACTGTGGGAATGAAGCAATAACCTTAGTAAATTCACATGTCAGACAAAAGTAACATATTTTAGTTGGAACATTGGTTTTTTTTGGAAAGGGCTGTAATGCTTCAATTAAGGAAGTGGAGAGGGAGAGAGAATACAGCTGTTCAGCCTACGTGGCACACCTTCATGGGAGGATATTTCTCCTTAGCAAGATAACACTGTTCACAAGATTAGATGTTTTGGCACTCTCTCTATTAAAAGTCTGAAGTACTAAGTTCTTTGTATTATTAATTGTATTTAAATTAAAATTTAATTTTAGGTGTTCCTCCTTGTATGTTGTTTCAGTTTCTGTAAATCTATTTTGAAAATAAATCTCTGTGCATATATATATGTTTTCATATATGTATAAATAATAAATACACACTAAAATCAAGCATTAACACCAACAACTTTAAAAATTCTGACTTGAATCCATTATTAAACTTGTGGATAAATTGTGTTGTATATGTAGAAAGATGTTTTTATCTGGACCACGTTCCCGTTCACTTCCCTAGGCTTGCTAGCTGGAGCACGATGCCATGTGAAAGCACTTGTACTGCTTTTGGAGTTAGACAGGCTCTGCATACACCACTTTTCTGGAGCCAAAGGCAGGAACACTCGAGTTGTCTCCTGTAGCAAAACTTTTTACAAATTGAGTGCCAGTCCACTTGGAGCCAGGCTGGCCAAAAGGCCCAAGTTCTACTTGTACTGTGCTTCCAGGTGTTACTGATACAGTAACAGTTATCAGTTACAAGAAAAATAGACACTTTGTCACAGTCTTGTGTTACCCCAGCTAAGTTGCTTCAAAATGTGAACTGGCTGTGTGTGGTAGCAGGAAGCATTTTTCTTGTTGAATTGTTGAATTGTATATAAATTCTAAGGAGAAAAAGGCTTTCTGTCTTCTGTTTCATTTTGCTTTCTTTGAAATGTGAAGATTTTAATCCTTTAGTCTTCTGTTCAGAAACCTTACCCAGGATATTTTTCCACTCTTTCCTCTAATGGGAATGTTAAGCTCCGTTCCTGGAGATTTTTGAGCAGTTTCTTCAGTCTGACAGTTTTCCTTTCTGCCACCCTTTCAGACATACCTGCCTGATATTTATTCCTTGTTCAGGAGCTCTACTGTCTTCTCTGGTTGTTTTAATAGTGTCAGAGATATAATAGATACTTTTTCCTCATTTTTTAAGGATATTCTGTTGTCAAGTTTTGGAGAGTTGAATTGTTCCATTCTGCGGTGTTTTGGTTTTGGCTTGTTGTTTGTTTGTTTTTAACAGCATTCAATCTTTAATAGAAGTGAAGACCATATTAGGATTTTAGTGAACTTTCTAACTTGGGAAATTACTAGTTAGGGTAGATTGCTTAGAATTTTTGGGGAACAAATATTTAATTTTCAAAATTCACAGTTTCTGTAATTATTGCCTAAACAAAATATTTCTTGATAATTTTTTTCTTCAGCAAAAACAAAATTCAGAAAACATGCATTTAAATTTTGAAAATTGAAGAGTTGATGATCTTTCCTAAAAAGAGATATTAATAGAATGTAGCATGGCTGACCTTGATCTTGCAGTTCAGCAGTACTTGTGCTGGTTATTTTTTTCCCTCTACTATGTATGGGTGCTTTTGATTGCAGAAGAGCCTTAAACCTCACTTTTTTTTCTAGATTATATGCCAACAATATTGCAATAAATACACGCTTAGTAATTGATGCCTGTTTCTTTTACTCTGAGTGTCATTAAGTAGCTAAGCATTTCTTAATTTTTCTGTGATCACTAGGAAAAGATTGGTATTTGCTGCACTTGTCACTTACTGTGACAGATGTGAACGACAATGTACCCAAATGGGCCATGGAGCCCTTTCCGTTTTTGGCTGTGGTTTCCCCTGAAGCTCCGGGAGGCACTGAAGTATACAAGCTGTTTGCTGTGGATGCAGATGAAGGGATCCATGGAGCTGTAGAATATTTTCTCTTGGAAGGTAAATTTTAACCCTCTTGTTCCCTGTGTATTAGGCTTAATTATTGTGACTTTTTGTCCTTTAGTTTCAGTTTCGTTAGTGAAAAATCTTCCCTTCCTCCTGCAAAAAGTTCTTAAGCCTTAAGCTCTGTATATAAGAAAAAATATTTTTTTTTTATTGAGGGTATGGACAGATTTGCCAGATTTGAAGTGTGATCTCTTCAGGGCTTTGGCACGTGGGTGCCAAAGGCAGCAGTAGTCAGCACCTCTGCTGGACTTACTGGTTATGAGAGGGCAGTACTGGAGCACAGTTTGTTGGGTTAATGTTGGGAGAGGGTTAATGTTCCTTTTCCCTTGTGGAAGTTGTGCTTCTGGTTAATTTCTAAAAAATCTTTAAGGGTTTTGCCTTAGCTTTGCAAAGCCAGTACAGACTCATTAATAATTTTCTTTGTGGGGCTCTTGAAAGAAACCTCAGTAATAGTTCAAAACTAAGCAAAAGAAGAGTAGCAATACTGCCTCAAAGGTGAATTTCTTCCTCTTGGGCAGGACCCTACTGGGGTGTTTTCTCATAAGGGATATTTAGGGTGAAACAACACCAAAGTATTAGAGGATAAAGAAGAGCAATAATTGTCTAGAGAAGTAGAATGCAACTTAGAAGTACCATCATGAATGTAATTACTGATTTTTAAGTTTTAAACAAACTTTTGAATTTTTGTGTCCATGTTGATTCTAAGCCAAAACCAACTCAGGAATTGATACCATATTCTCACCTTAATTTTAATCAAGTAAAAGTTATTTCTGACAGCATTTTGTGGATCTGTTCTTTTTAGGTGGTGAAGACAGATTTGAAGTTGAGAAGGATACTGGCTGGATTAAAACAACAGGTTTGCCATTGGTGAGGGACAAGGAGTATTTACTGACTGTACTAGCAGCAGATAAACTTGGAAGCAGAGGGTCTCCAGCCTCTGTTTCTGTAATTCCTGGATTTCGCCCCCCACAGTTCACCAACATATCATACTTGGTTTATGTTCCTGAAAGTACACCACAAGGAAAATCGTAAGTAACAGTTAAAAATCATGCGGTGAGATTATGTTTCTTGTTTAACTTCTGTTTATTCTCTCTAAAGCCTCAGTGCTGTTTGTGAATCATAAATAGATACTGTGCATAGCAATTTAGATCTCTTAATAGAAATCTTAAGATACAGTTTGATGTATTTTTTAATCACCCTTTTGTACAGAAAAGCACTATTGAATAATTACTGCTTTAAAAAATTATATGGACAGTATTAGTAGATGTTGATTGTGTCTTAATTTTCAAACAAAATGCAGAATGCAAATTATAAGTGTTACATCATGAAGAAAGATCTCCTATTGCAAAAGAATATATTAATTTTATGTGTCAAATTTGGAGAAGTGCCTTCCCCATCAAGTGAAAATCAGAAAAAAACAAGACTCTCTTTGCTGTCTTTGCCAGCCATGGTGACAAACTGAGCAAAAATGAAGATGCCACAAAACTTGTCATTTTATTTTTCCATCATTTTTCTAACCATGTGCATCTAAATATCACAGAAAATCTTAGTAACATAGGTCCACCTGAGTACTCAGTTCTGTCTGCCCCAAACTGTTTTATTCTTATGGCAAACATTTCCTCTTTTAGTTGAATTGAGAATACTTTTGTCCAGTAACCATCTTCCTTGGTGGCCATTCAACTTTTCATATTATATTGTCTGTGGTGTTGTTTTATTGTATAACCAACAACATTAACTTTTATATTGTCTAAAAAACCCAAGATGAGTTAAGATAAAAGAGAAGCAATTGCTAATAGTAGATAACAAGGTTATCCTTTAAAACTGCAGTGAACTTAAATAGCAGAGGCATAAAAGAAGTATAAGAACTGTGAACTGCTGCAATACCTAACAGATACTTACCATCTTGGATGCAATAATGTTTAGGATTAAATATAATGAAATTCTTTGTAACTGTTTTTGTCACTATTTAAAAATAGGTTTACACACCTAAGATGATAGTACATTAATAAGTTTGCCAAATTACTTATAATATTCAAAGGGAATGAAGTATTTACTGTGGTTATTATTATGTCAGAAGAGATTTGAATATAAACAATGTCCTTAGTGAAAGTAGTTTCCTGTTACATATTGACCAGAGATAGTAATGAAAATCTGTGTAGAATCCTAACATTCCAATATTTAAATTGAACCAATTATACAGGTTTCAGGAAAACAGAGTTGCTGTCATGTGCTGAATTTCTGGGTTTGGGGTTTCACAATTGCAGACTAATTTAAGACTGCGGCTGAGCAGAGGAGTGTTACAAAATATTTGCCTTCCTTTGGTCTGTTGCTAGTGCTAATCCAATGATAAAGCCAAAAAAATAGAAAAAAAAAAACAGTTGGGTTGTTTAACATGCTCAGAGCATGGCCTTGTGATTTTTAGGGCTGATAGGAGAGGAGAGGTGGCGTGAACATGCAGCCAGGATAGGGAGTTAGAAGGAGGGCAAAATAATTTCTGTTGGCAGGATCGTGGTCTTGGCTCTGGCTGAAACTGACTGTGACACTACATCATAGCAAAATAAAAAAAAGACTAAAGTGAGATAATGACCTACAGTAACCTTTTCCATTGTCTCGGTATTGCACCTGAGGGAAGTGAGAAGACAGCAGTCTTTGGACTTCAGTGGAAAATCCTGTAACGTGCATGCTGTTAGTGACTGGCTTTTATCCTTTTGCAGTTACCCATTGAAACTTTAGAATGGTATAAGTGCAGCAGCAAACTTACCGTGCAGTTATAAAAATTAATCTTTTGCATCTTAATTTAACTTGTAGCATCCTGCCTGAAAACCTGAAAGCTAAAGTAGGAAAATTGAGTTGCAGCCCAAATGAAATGCTCTGTTACTGTGATTTTAATCCTTATTGTGTTCTCCTTCCGAGAATACCATCTTTATCTGTTTAACCTCAAGATACTGTATAAAAGAATGTTTGAATTTTGTGTTTAGGTATGGCTATCACTGACTTCAGTGTGTTTGCTCTGATCAGACGTACAGAATTGCACAACATTTCTGATACATAAAATTTTTGTCATATATTTCAGTATGTTGTATTCTGTGCTTGAGGTTTTTTGTTATGCTTTTTTTTTTTCCTTTTTCTTTTTAAATGTAGCTTTCTTACAGTCACTGCTGTATCATATCAAAAGAAATCCCTGAACTACAGTTTGTTAACAAATCCTACTGGTCTATTCAGTATTGATGGGGCAACAGGGGATATCAGTTTAACTCGGAGTGTGGATTATGAGAGTGACCAACATCAGTATCTTCTTTCAGTCAAAGCAGAGGAAAATGAGGATCAGTTCAGTAGTGCAGCTGAGGTAGGTGTTGCTTCTGGCAGTCTATGTATTTCCACTTCCCTTCAGCTTTCCCAGACTTCTGTACAGATTCCCTGGGGTCTTACATTTCCCCAGTTCAAGCTGTCTGTTCCACTGTCTGTCTCAAAAGACTTTCTGTCTGTGGGTAGATGTTGAGGGCTGGTTTGGGTACTCCTAGAGTTCACGGGTGCTGATGCTGAAAAGGCTGTTTCTGAGCGATCAATATGCTGTTCTATCATAGATTCTAGGCCTCATCTGTGAAGATACAGAAACAGATGTGTCCAAGCCAAATGTGGGGTTGTGTTTTATTCGAAACCTTTGTAAAGTATGATGTGTATTTGAGATTATTCCAATTTAAAACAAAAACAAAACATAGAACGGTTTGTTTAGTAACAAGAACACAAAGTGAACTTGTAAAGAGAAAAGGTAATAAAAACTCACAGATATTAAGAGGTGATGGTCTATGGTGTTTTAGAAGTCTATTTGAAAGCAAAAATATTTCTAAATGTTTTGTTGTTGTTACAGTTGTTTGAATTCAAGGATTCACTGAGCTAGGAAATGCAAGCAACATAACATGTTCCAGGAAATAAAATGTACACTGTAGAGGCAACAGGAGGCAGAATTATTAGGAATAAGTGGGAGGACACAGGGTGACAGTGAGGCAGAGTGTCAGTATAGTGGCTGTAGCACAGCAGAGACTGCTGTAACAGTAGATGGAGTGTGCATCTACCTGTTGCACTGTGGTGCGGAATAGCTCAACCAGCTTCAGACAATCTGAAGCGTAGCAGTGTGAGCTGCCATAAAGGCTAATTTAACACACTCCTTACTGTTTGGACTGTAAACAATATGACTGTGGATTCATCTTTGACATAGGAATAAGAAAACATTTATAAAGACAAAAGAAGTAGAATTGTATTTCTGAGTTGTTTCATCATAATCAGTTCTACTTACATCTGATTCATGCTGCTGTAATTGAATTCAGAAGTTGGTCTTGGAGATTTATACTGCCAAAATGTAATATGCTTGGCAGTAGAATTAATTAGTGTTACAAATCACAGAAGTGTTGGAAGATAAGATAATGGAAAAAGGATGCTTGGAAAACAGATGGTCCATTTTTCTTTAAATTAGTAATAGGAAATAATCAATGGAGATGAAAGGTAAGAGCTGAACGTTGCTGTAGAGGACTGAGACTTGGCAAAACTAGTATTTTGGAATCTAATATTTCAGTTGTTCTCAGCAGGGAAAAAAGCAATCTATGAAAAATGGCTTATCCTGGGTGCTACAGTTTCTAAAGATCTCGAGGATGCTTTTGGAAAATTCTTCCATATGGTATTTCTAGATCAATGAAGTCATTGCCTTGATTCACTTCGCTGGTTAACGTTTCCCTCTTTTTCCATTCAGGTTTTGGTCATAATCACAGATGTGAATGATTGTGCCCCTGAATTTAATCAGTCAATTTACAGCAAAGTTGGTGTTCCTGAAACAGTTACTATGACAACTGCACTTCTACAAGGTTAGTGCTTCTAAAACTATTTTGTTACATTCAGTATGAGTATTTTTGTTCCTTCTGCTAATCAGAACTCAGTTCAGAAGCAAAGTTACCTGCCCCAGCATGGGTAGTTGCAACTCTCTGAAGGCAAATGGCTCCTTGTGGAATCAGATCATAATTATTTACTACTGCCATAGACCAAACAATTTTGGGGGACAGGAGGAATAGGAAATAAATCTTTGTAGGATTTTGAAGTAACAGGACTTCAGTTGAGGTTCGTATTATAGCATCAGGCTTCTAGTAGCAATCTTGCAATATCTCTTTGAAAGAAGAGAGTGGTGTTGGATCAGAAATTATAGACACATCAGCTTACCGTCTCTGCCCTGCATATGGATATATTGCTCTTTTGTGTTAAAAGCTTCTTGCATGGTTTAACTGTTGTATGTGAGGCTTAGTTTGGATGCTTGAGAAAAAGACTTTACTTCTTCCCAATGTAAGCAATAACTTAATCTCTAAATGATAATAGTCTGTAAATTATGTAAATTTTGATTATGTAAACTTCTTTTATATAAAATTCTTATATTGAAAATGTTCATAGAGAAATGAGCAGGTCCTGGCAATAAAACAAATTTATGTCAACTAAACTGTTGTAGAAGGGTCTTATATTAATCTTTAACCCTTACATAAACTGTTTATAAATCTTGAGAGGCAAAAGGGAAGTAAACTACAGGGAAGTGCTGATGAATAGGATTTTATAACCTCTTACTTTTCTGCTTAGTTATTTATCCTGTACTAATGGTAGTCTGTCAGTTACTATTCTGGTCTCTGTGCTTTTAGCATATGTTTTTGTAGGTTATGGTAGGATCTGACAATCACATTAATTTAACTTGCATCAGTTGAATAATATATGTGAATACTTCATCTTTGATCACATAGGGTGTGATCTGTCCAAGTGATCTTAAGTCAGCAGTTCAGCAACTTTTTTTAAGCAACTTATTTTCAAGTAAGGGTTAGCTCAATAAAAAGCATAGAGGATAGCACAGTTTTATGAATTGCTTCAAGCAGCATATGCCAAGGGAATTCTGTTACAGTTTTATACTACATGCTAATTCTCTTGTTAAAGTATTTAATGTTCTGATTCATAAACTTTGATCTACACAATGTCTTTCTCTTTTCTCTTTTAATAGTGACAGCCACTGACTGTGATTCAAAAGAGAATGCTGAAATACTATATTACACTTTGAGTCAAGACTTCAGTATTACTTCTCATGGTACTATTTTTCCAGCAACACAGTTAGACTATGAGAGACCTAACCATCTCTATGAATTCATAATTATGGCTATAGATAAAGGGGAAGAGCCGAAGACGGGAACAGCAACTGTTAGGATCCATGTTTCAAATGTCAACGATGAAGCACCTGAGTTTTCCCAAAAAATGTAAATACATATTCTTAAAACTCTGTTATCTTTATCTTTTGCTGATGCTTTTTAAATTTTGGTTGTAAGGCTGATCATTATAGGATGGTAACTGTCTTTGGTTCAGCTAAATCTGAGTTAGACTGACAAATGCGGGATGATCTTTTGACTCTGAGATGCTGTTACTACCAGTAAAAAAAAAAAAAAAAAAAAAAAAGAGCTTTGATTTTGGTTCTTAATTCTAAAGTTTAGACATACTTTTAATGTATAGTAGGATTTACGTATCTAGCTAGATAGGGGTAGTATATGGCCAGTCTTCTGTCAGATTAAGATTTAAGATTTTTCTAATTTTAAGATTAAGACTTAAGATTTTTCCAATATGCACTGAAAGAGGTGGTGCAGTAATTTCATATTATACATTTCAAGAGGACCTCTCCACCACCAAAGGAAACTAAGCAGGAAAAGTAGGCAACTCATTGTTGTCCTCAGCCCTTATCCAGAGTATATGTTGGAATTTTGCTTTGTATTTAGGCAATTTAAGCTTAGATGGAGTCAACAGTCCACATCCCTGGTTTGTAATCGTTAAAGAAAAATGCTTAGATGACAGAATCCTAAATGACCACTGAATTATAAAAACCACAAGAGAAATGTCAATAAGTGGAGTTCACTTAATTTATTTAGTCCCATGACCTACAAACTGTATTATTTTTTTTTTCCTAAAGCATCAGTAAGCATTTTTCTTCCACAGTTGGGGCTCAGAAGTATCTGAAGCAATGTCAAAAGTACTATAAAATTGTAGTTGCAGTAGAGGCTTAGTAATGGAATTCACAGTCAGATTTTGTATCAGCCTTCTGCTCTTAAAAGTAGAAGATGCTCAGCACAAAACCCAGGCAGAGATTTCAGTGATGTTAAGCCTGTGGTTAAGCTGAACAAAACATCAAAGTTTTCTGACAGTCCCTATTTTATGTAAAGGTCGCCTCTGGATTCAAAATCTTGTGCCTTTCTTTCTTTCCTAAACATTTTTAGGAGATTCAGCTTGGAAAAGTTGATCTTTTGTAAATTCTTTTTGGATCTCTATGTGTTTTCAAATACTACACCAGATTAAGTTTCTCAGTCTTCAGATGATGCCTCTTCTTCATACATTTATTTGTTTAAATATTCAGGGTGATTTTAATATTTAATATTGTATTTGTTCCTAATTTTTAATCAGAAATAAGTGATAGTATTAAAGACTCTGTAAATATCTCTAACAAATTGGAAGCAGAAAACATAGATAAAGAAAACAAACAACAAAACCCTGTCAGCTCCTGTATTTAAAGTTTACTAAAGAATACAATTAAAATTAATATTATTTTAAATTGCCAAACATTCACAAGAAGCTTTTCTTTTCCCTATGCAGTAGCAGGGAAACTGCTATTGTATATGTGTATAGATTGGCATTGGAATTGAATTCAGCTCCTGAAATTCAAATTATCTCAAGTTTTTGTTTACTCAGGTTAATTAGGCTTTGATTTTGCTTTATTTTTCCAGCTTGAACACAGAGATAAATTTCAGACAGAACTTAGTTGAAGTTTTCTGTGAAACAGTCATAAATTAGGTTCTGTTGAGAGACTAGTTTGCAATTAATGCTAGCTCTGTGGTAGGCTAATGCAAAGCAAGATGATGATGTTGCCCTTCTAGCCCTTGCTTTAGATTTACAGCCCGGTATAAACTTAAGATTCTTTGCCACAAGCTTTCTTTTATCAGTTATTCCATATCTCTGTTATGAGATGCTGAAGGCTACTTCTCTGTCATTTTGTCAGTTTTTACTTTCTCCTTTTTAAGAGACCTCTTTTGATGACTTGAACTCTTCTGTCCCTGAATTTCATGTTCAAAATTATTAGAATTACTGTTCATATGCTTTCCAGATGCAGAGTTAAGACAGTGCCCTGAGGGGTGTGACTGAGATAACCTAAAATAAGTTACTTCTCTTACTTTATTGTATATTAAATAGGGGGAAGAAAAAAAGCTGTCTCTATGAAGGTACATATCTAGACAGCAAAAGCCAAGGGAGAGGGTTTTTTTGCATCCATTTTTTTTTAATTTGAAATTTTTCCTATTCTCAACATATGGGGAGTGGGTCCATAAGGACTCTGAACCCAGTGACACATACGTATTTTATCAATATTTTTAGATGCAGCCAGCTGTACTTCATTCTTATGGCTGAGCTTTGGGATATCTACTATGGACAGGTCTATAGTATGCTTAGTCTGGTCTATGATCAATCCAGTCAGATAAAATAATAAATATTTGGGACTTTGCTAAAGCAGGGGGCTTTTCTACTCCAGAGTGTGTTATGCTTAGGCTGATAATGCCTCTTAAGAGCTTACAAGGTCAGTGACTGAGAAGAGATTTTTGAAAAACTGACATTATGCACATATCCTCCACATCTGATTCTCATCTTAGTTGTGCTGGTGCAAAGACTACACTGAAAGCATTTTGACAGTTTCTGTTGGAAAGTGTGCTATTACAAGCAGTGCTTTAACTTAGCAAATGTTAGCTTGATTCTGTGAATCGTGCAACTCATTCTTTAAAATAAAAAAATAAAAGTGAATTCTGAGTTTAGCCCAAGTCTTGTTGCTAAGCTAAGCTTCAAAACTTCAATACTGTTAAAATTTTGCAGTGGCAATCCATGGGAGGTAACAGCAGAAAAACATGAATGGTTGGATAGATCATCAATACAATCATTTTTCTGGTTAGCAAAGAAGTATTTTATCAGTGTAATTGTATTAATAAATTGCAAATTCTGCACTACACTTTGTACAGGTAGTCAGTAAGTGTTGTAAATCATAGTATTATTTCCTGTCTAAATTAATGAATGTGTTGTAATTTCTTTTAACAGCTACAGGAGTTTTGTTTCTGAAGATGCAGGCCCAAACACACTGATTGCTACAGTTAATGCTGATGACCCTGATGGAGATGGCGTGACATACGATATTCTGTCTGGAAATGAAAAAGGAAACTTTGTTATTGACCCTAAGAAAGGTAATAATATATTAGCTCTTTGCTGCTGCAGTCATAATATTGATTGTGGCATGATGCAGCTTGAATTTGGTCATCATTAGGTAGCAGTTATAAAAACCGAATAGTATATGTTATTTTTGAAGCTAATAATAACCTAATGGCATGGCAGTTGGCGTGGAAAGGCATAGTGACC
>JAOXNG010000052.1:33982065-33996865 GCA_028566535.1 Scolopax minor | reverse complement strand
GCTTTTTGGATGTTGCAGGTGCTGATGGAAATACTCCAATCATCACTTTGTGGTTAGATACTTATAGTAGAGGCTTAATCCCCCCAGATGGAAATTCTACTTTACAAAGACATGACAGTCCATAGAAAAATATCTTTCTGGTTAGAACAGTTACAGATCAGTAAGATAGAGACAACCAATTTTGAGTTTGTATCTAACTCACCAAAGGGCAACTTTAAATTCAAGTGACACGCTCTCCCAACTTTTTTTTTTTACTATTATAAGGGGAAAATATTTTTTGAAGCATTTTCTTCCCCTTTCTCATGTTTCCTCAGTGTCCCACTCTCTTACTAGATCCTGTATACCTTCTAACTCAATTATCCAGGCACAGTCTGCCTCGGCCCCACTTCTGTTTTTTGTAGTCCTCCAGATTTTGGCTTTGCTGAAGTCCTGCAGATGCTGGTGAATAGACACTAAAGCTGCTGCCTTGCACAAGGGCAAGATGCCAGTGCTGGGCTTTTAACTTGCCGTGGACAAGGCAGCACTTCCTGACGTGTTCATTTGTGGCAACGGGGGCATATTTGAGTTTAATACATGGTACATCTTCTGGAAGACTTTTTCCTGAAAAGAAAGCAACACTTCCCATTTGTGTGAGTGCAGTAAGGTCTGCCTGATTCTGGGAACCAAACAGGAATATCTCAATTTACCACCTGCCTACATGCTACTGTATCTTAAGTAGTTGTGTGGATTATGAGACTCTTCAGGGTGACCAAGTAGGAAAAAGCAGAGACAGATAGTGTTCATGAAGCATAACGACTGCTTCTTTTACATATTTATTGAATTACTGCAACAATAATATAGAAAATTGCATAGATTTCAAATATTCTGTGTCATAATATATGGCAGGTGAATTCATCAAAGTGGTAACAAGGGGATTGCTTCACATATTTTAATGCAAAAATATGTTTGTATTAATTATGTATCACCTTTCAATATTTAATGAATAGCTCTAGTAAGTAATCACCAATAGTTTTCAGAAAACTAATCATAGCTGGAGATTTCTCCAGTAGTTTTTATACACGTGTTTAACTATAAATAGAAAAATAAGTAATTAGTGCTGGAATTCACAGAATTGCTAAATAAATAATATGTTTGCACTACCTCCTTGGGTTATAGCTTTACAACAACTATTTTTATTTAGTAGAAAAGTAATCCATTCTAATACTGTAAAGGAGCCAAAGTTGTTTATATACACTATGTTTTTCTATAACAGTATTACGTAGCTGTCTAAATGGGCATTATAGACTCTCCACTAATGGTGATAGATGTGAGCAGCAGACATGAAATTGCATTCACAGGATGCATCATGTCATTATAAAATATATTTTATGCCTTTAGGGACATGGTTTTCAATACATGTTATGATATTTGAGGATATACTGTCGATTGATAAAAAAGGTCAAAGTTCTTGCAGTGGTGAATTGAGATGACTGCCCAAGTAAACAAAAAAAGCAGTGCTTTAGTATTTATGTATTTGTTTTAGTCTTTTCAAAGCTTGTTTTAAAAATATTTGTTATACGTTTTATCATTTGTTGTTACACATCATTTGAAAAAGACTGGCTGAAGTACAAAATGTCTGGAGTAATGGCAGCTTGTTACTCTCCTCAGGCTTGTGAACAGCTTGTTTCCCTTTGTGCTTTCTGCTACTTCTTTGGTCTGTTTGGATTAGAAGTTGCAAATGGCAGAGAAACTTACTACGTTACAAGACCTATATATATATATTTATATATATAGTGAGGCTCTTCTCTTTACTTGGGTATTGGGCTTTCTGGTGCAACCCCAGTTAATGATAAAAACAATGAACTAGCAAATATTAATGCTGAATAGAATATAGTGTCCAGTATGCTAAGTTGACTGCATTTTGTCTCAGACAGTTTGACATTAAATGTAAGTTTAGGGGACACGAATCAGTAGGCTGAGTCCTAATTGCTATAAAGTTGTCCTGTCAGGCCACTGTCTGTGGACATTATGATTGAATGCAGCTCAGCCCTGCATTTTCCTGTGTCTCTATCCTTATGTGTGTGAGAATGTAAGACATAATATCCACATAAGACTCTCGAGGAAGAATTTTTATCCTGTCTTAAGCTGTCAGGGTGCAGAGAAGTGTGGCACCAACAGCTCAGAAGGTGGAATATCACTGCTCTTGGGGCTTTGGTCCTCAGAAATAATGTTAGTAGGCCAGTACAGATTTAACACGTTGACAATCAATTGCATCAATGATTAAGTTTTCTGGAAATACTGCTACTATTAATTTTTTTAAAATTTTCCTGTATTTGTCAAATCATTTTGGTTGCCTGTGTAGTCAGGGATGTTACTAATTAATTAGCATGAAATTAAACCATTCTATTAAGTCTATCATGGCTTAGATTTTTCAGAGATTAAGAAGTAAAAGTATTCATTAGGAAGACAATGGTGATATGCTAAACTCTATTTTCTCTTAGATCCAGTCAGCTTTACAGCTGGAAATTTCACAGATTGATGTAGATGAATGCAGAAGTGCAAATTGTAGTGAGGGCAATGGTTGTACAAACTACCTCACAGTGAGTGACATCCCAACAGTGATGGATACTGGAAGCATGTCGTTTGTCTCGGTAACAACCACCATCAACGCGATCTGCACGTGTTCAGCTCGGGATCGAGTTCATCAGTCTTGTTCCTCCTACCCTCAAAGCCCTTGTCTCAATGGCGGGATGTGTATTGACACTTTGAATGGTTACAGGTGAGGAAACTTATATTGCAGATTCTCTTACTTTTTTTTCTTCTATTTTTAAAGTGTTGAGTGGATTTTACAAGATACTGGTCTAAAAAAAAAAATCATAAATGTACTTCTAACTGAAGGAGAAACAAAACCCCCCAGGAGTGCACTGGACTTTAAGCCTAATGACAACAGGGTCTTTGCTAATGGCCCAATAATTGTGCTGTAGTCCTGAAGGCAATGGAAAGAGTGTGTGAGTAAGAAAGAAAAACCCAAGGGAAAAACAATGGTATAATTAACACATGTCATTTTTTTAAGAGTACTTAACTCACTATGAAGGAATGGGAAGTGTGCTCTATTTTTCTTTTTTGCTTCTTTTCCAGAAGAGTAATAATAAAAGTGAATATTGGTGGTAGCAGCAAGAATGTAGGGGGAGTGAGATGTAGTTTAAACAAAAGGACTTTAGAAAACATTAGGTAGGAAACTTGTATTATAGCATCACCTGGCATGCATGAGTATTCCTTTAGTGAAATTATACTGGTTTATACTAGCTGGGAATTAACCTTCCTAAATTTTCCCTGCAATAAATTGACCAACTGATGTTTAGTGTTTTGTGTTACTTATTTAGTGAAATAAGTATTTGTTCTCAAAAACATGGCGTCAAAAATACTTCTTTTTGATGGGGATACTATAGTGGATAAATATGCTTTGTACTCTTGAAGTATTTTAATAGCAGAAAGCACCTCTGAGTCTTTGCTAAAATCTTTATTGTTTCACTGCTGTTTTTTTACTATGAGGTAAGTGCTACATTTGTTGCATGTAATACCAAAAAAAGTTGAACACAAGAATTTTGATTTTTTTTTTTTTGTGTGTGTTTGTGCTCTTTCAGATGTCTTTGTCCTGCTTCATTTCATGGACCAGACTGCCAGCAGACTAAGCACAGTTTCCATGGAAATGGTTATGCATGGTTTCGTCCCATCAGACCTTGTTTTGAAAGCTCACTCTCTCTAGAGTTTATTACCATGGTTCCAGATGGACTTTTACTATATAGTGGTCCTTTATCAAATCCAGAACCTGGGAGTACAGAAAACTTCATTGCTATAGGTACTTCTGTAAAACTGTGTGGAAAAAATTAAATGTCTTTGAGGAGTGTGTTGCCTATGAATGATGTATTAGTTTAAATATGAATTCTGTCTTTCCATCTCATGAGATAATTTATTTATTTTATTGTCTTAAATATTTGGAAACATTTCCTATTAATTCTTTCTTCTTTGATGTCTATTTTTGTAGCCTTCACCTATGGCTTTAGGTCCATTGCAGAGTTGCAGAAATTAAGGGGAAGGCAAAATAGATAAATTTATATATATATATATATATAAAAAAATATAATAATCCTCCTAGGAAAACAGTAGTGCTATTAAAGAATTTAGGTACTTTGAAGATAGGTATTACATGATTAATGCCGTCTTAGCTGCGTGTCATTCTTATCTAGTTTGGTGAGAAAAGAAATCCACTTAAGCTGCTTTCAGTCTTGGGGTATTTTTGCACTTTTTTATAAACAGGCAATGTTGTGATGGATGAATCCAGCCACAGCGTGCCATTGTAGGAAAATTTATACACAAGTAGAACTAATTGCTTTATGTAGACACATTTAAAAGGTTACTATTGCTTATTTTTTGTGAATTAATATACAAAATGCTCAGCATGGTTGGTATTTCATATTTTCCTAATTAATTGAATGGTTATGTTGTTGGATATTGTAAATCATTAACCTCTTTTTTGCTTTGTTTTGCAGTTACTTGTAAATTTGAGTAGAAGATGGGAGGAAGTAAAACCTGCATGTGTTAATTGGTTTTGAGCATTATAAAGTTGCAGATTGCTTATCAGGAATTAATTCCAATGCTTTGACAAAGAAGTGGCACAATCTAAAGTGTATCACTATACTGATCTAGTATTTCTGCATAATAGAAGTCATAAAGCATAATTCTAATTATTTCTGTCATGAACCCCACTTTATGTGACCAGCAATAACCATTAAATCAGTACATTCACTAACTTCTAATACATCCAAATAGGAAAAATTCTCATTGATGAATCTTTTTCATGTTTTATTAGAACTCTCCAATGGTATTCCTGTGCTGAAGATGAGCCATGGCTCAGGTTTTGTGATGCTGCAGTTTCCAAGTCACCTGAATGTAGCAGACAAAAAATGGCATCGACTAGAAGTCAGAACCAATGGTCAGGTCAGTTATTTGACTTTTTTTTTTTCCCATGTCAAGATACTTGTATTTCCAACAGCATTTGCCAGTGCAGAAACATGAGGGTAGAAAAATCAGAATGGATAATGATACGTGTTGTTTTAACAGGGCTTGTAGATTTGATGAGTAATATGAATTTTGGGAATACAACATTGTCCATTGCAAATCTATGTGTGTTGTAATCCCTATTCCAGGACCAGGAGAATCTTTTTCCTGTTTTTTAAGCTCTGCAACACATGTAGAATGTGCATAAAGGCTTAGTTGTAATTTGCATGTTCAGTGTACATATTTGGACACTGAAATCAGTTACTTATGCACAAAAAGTAGATAATTCTTTATTTGCAAATGCAGTTACAGTTTTTATGAAAATGGTTAAACTACTCAGAAGCATGAATTAAATGCTTAGTTAAGGGTCTTCTTTGTTAAATAGTTCCATTTTGGCTTTACTGTTTATTGCAAGATGGAAAACAGAGTGGGGAAAAAAACCAACCCTTTTTGCTTGATAGTATGCAAACAGAAAAATATGAAAATTTGATAGAACTTATTTATTGAATTTTACAGAAGTTTTTAACTCAGTAATTGTATGCTTTGCTGTAGGATGTTCGATTCACTTTGGATCATTGCAGTGCAGCTGTTGTTTCAGAGATAGAAGGAGTAGGCAAATGGCTGTCCACTGAAGATCGTACAAATTGTGAAGTCTTCGGGTCTGTTCCACGCAGATCAAGGTAGGTTTCTGGAGATTCACTGAAAGACAGTTTATTCTGAGGCCTTTGAACATTTTACCTCTATAACTGAAGCAAAGTTATTAATGACTAGGAGCAGAAAAGTATTTGCTTTCTCTAGGACCTTTAGCGCCAAGTCTGGACCTTAAAGCACTAAACCAATTTTAAGACTACAGTCTTCCTCCAAGTAGTGTTGCAATACAACCCCAGAACACTGTGGCTGTTACTGGAGCTTTTGTTACTGGATGGCAACTTAGGCCAGTTGACTTTTTAATGGCAATAGCTCTGGATCCTCAACCAGTCTTGCTGCCTGATCATTGTAAATCTGAGGGCTCCTACTGACAGCCTTTAGTGAATGCGTTAATGCAGACTAATACATCAGGTGTTCATTGGATCCCAGGTTACTGCCTTCATAGCAGAGGTAGCAGGAGTGTACATGTACAGCTGTTTCCCTCACAGCCTGGTGTATTTGTATAAACTGCTGCTTAAAGTAGGCTGGTGTGGGTGTGCCTGATTTTGGCTGCAGTGTCTCGTAATGAGACATATGATCTGCCTGTGTGTGTTTTCCATCAAAATAACACGGTTCAAATTGCTTGGACTGTTGGCTCAGCTCTTAGTCTCAGTTAAAAGTGAAAAAGTTGGAAAATCTTATTCAAAATGCAATTATTACATTGAAAGGAGAAGGATGCAAGGCTTTGGGTTCAGTACAATGAAATCCTTTGGACTTATTGCCCTGGCTAGTGACACCAAGCTTGGAGAAATGACCAGTATGTTGGAAGTCATGGCTTGGAATTAGAAATTATCTCAGAAAACTGAAAATAGGACCTGAAAATATACTGTATTTTTCCATTACAACAAAAAGCCAAGTACTGCAGAAATAAGCAGTCTCACAGATAGAGAGGAGGGAAGATTTGCTATGTATCAGTAAAAGAAAGGGATCGTAGTGGAACAGTGAGTCAGCAATGCCACATTGACGTGAAAAAGGCAAGCACTACACAGTGATATCTCAACATGTGTAGATCTCTAAGATGTGGAATGGAATTCTTCCACTCTGGTTAGCACTGTTGGGCCTCAGCTGGAGTCTTGGGTCAGTTTGTGCTCCACAGTGCAGGATAGGTGTGTACCAACTGGTTATAGTCCAGAGAAGAGCAACGACTGTAATCAGTTTGCCTTGAGAATAAGACTTATCGAGAATGAAGGAATTGAGGTCATTTAACTGAAAGAGAAGGGAAAACTGAGGAGAGATATGGTAAGTCTAAGTGTATATAAAGTAATAACACAAAACACAAAGAGGATTTAGACAGTCTCTTCCATACAGGGCCTTAACTTACAGCGAGGAATATTTAGGTTATATTTTAGTATTAATAAAGATACTTGAGCTGTGCCATGTTTAAAAAATAAATTGCCCTATATTTTAAAGGACCAGCCTCTGTTCACCAACTGACTGTATTTCAGAGAAAGTAGATAAAATAGTTGCATTCTTTTGTTATTTTATAAAGCCTTGATTATTTGCAAATACAACATAGATGTTTATTTATCTACCTTAGTATATAATGTCTATGTTTGAGTGTAAAGTCACATCTATTTTTATTATTTTTATAATTTTTAAAGGTATTTGAATTTGAACCATGTTCTACAGCTGGGTGGTGTAAAAGAATCATTACCATATTCCTACCCACAATTGCTACATAAACACTTTTCTGGTTGCTTGCGCAATTTAATCTTGGATACTCAGGTAAGAGAAGTCTAACGTTTCGCTTTAGCAAAGGAGTAAGTCTCTTTATTAAATTTTTGGGACATTTGTATTATACTTGAAATTTTGCTTCCATTAATTTATTCAATGCCATATGCTTCGGTGTTAAATACAAGAAAATGCTGGATTTTTCTGTAATAACTAGAGTAGCTACATTGAAAGGTTATTTCTCAATTACAAACAGATCTATCTGTGAGACAGAAGCTGTGCTTTTGTTTATCCCTTACTTCACACAGCTGTCTCCCAAACTTCTTTTCACATTCAAGGAGCTCCTGAATGGCAATTCTATAATGGTGTATTTATGGCAGCTGCCTGCTTTGTTAGGAAATATTCAGCGTTTTTTGCTTTTATAGTCACTTGGGTTTATTCAAAGGCAAAACATAGTTTTGATAAAATAAGTTGAAATCTGAATGTCAAAAGCAAACAGTCTTAAGCAATGCAGATGAAGAACAGACTGTTATGTGGTGTAGCTATTTCTGTTTAAATTTTAAGAATATGTGTTTCTTAAAAAATATTTCAGTGTCACACAATTTTCTCTTGGAGGTATATGACCTTCAGTCTCCTGCAGAGTCCCTGAACAGCTTCCCTGGCTGCACACTGACGGATGGGAGCTGTGAGACCATGGGGTCTTCTTCCTGTGGTGTTCATGGGAGGTGTCTTGGAGACTGGGCCTCATTTGCTTGTCATTGTTTGCCGTGTTACTACGGCTATCGGTGTGATAAAGGTGAAGTCTGTTTTTCTGTTACATTATTGATAGACCGGTAAATTTTACGATACAGAATACTTGAGATGTTTGCAAGTGGTGAATTGTTGAGGTTGTTTCTGATGTTTACGTTGTGTAAAGCCATGTTTTAATGATTTTTAGTGATTTCTTTTCTAATTCCCTTTGAGAAATTACTTTCTCAGTATCAGATAATTTCTTCAGTCCTGAGGTTGTTTGTGCAATTGAGACTGCATGACAAAGGAATTGTGAAAAAAATTATTTGTTCTCATAACAATCTTTTGAATTTGCATCTGTGTACATTTTCAAAAATATCTAATAACCTAAAAAATAAATGTGAATGTGCCGGTAAGACTTACTGTGCAGAACTAGAACTGCACAGCTAGACTTAGAAATTACTGCTCTGTTGGTGTCTGGAAAAGACTCCATTGCCTTAAGGATCTGTGCTTTTGGTATAGTAGGATCTTTTCTTTAGCCCCTGTGGAGGCAAAGTTTGCAGCAAAAAGACTTCTGTAAAATATCAGGTGAAAATCAGTTATGGAAGTTAATACTTTGTCTGCAGTCTCTTTTTTTGTCTTCATCAGTGCTTCTGCTTTCCTGATGTCATCCTGTGTGAGCATTGCAAGGAGAAGCATTAGCAGAAGCAAGTTGGGAGGGAGTCACCTCACCTCTTTACAGAGGAAGATGAAGTGGGAGAGTGACTGGGGAAGTTACAGAAATAGATAAAGGGACATGTCCCAAAAGACAAGTTATGTCTCATGGATCCATGCTTTGCATTACAATTATTTTTATTTTCAACTCTTATTATGAAAATAATGGAAACAATAATACTTCCCTCTCCCTGCAGAATGGTTTAAAGGTCTTCATCCTGTCTTTTTAGTTGCTAAAGAATATACATTTGGACCAGGAAGTCACATTCGCTATCAGCTTCCCGTCAGTGTGCCTACCCGTAGGACACTGTTTGAAGCCATGATTAGGACACGGCAGCCTGACAGTGTCATCATGAGCATGTCTTCTCGAAATAAGGATGAACACATCACCCTACAGGTGAGCAAGGCATTCCAGACAGTAATAGCATAAAGGTAAATCGATGGCAGTGAATTGTTAGCCCAGAGAAATGTTAGCTTAAGAGCTGGAAGCAGAACTGAAAACCTTATGCTAAGCACAAAAACTTTGGAATTCATTTGATATACACTTACAGGTCTGATCCTGTAGTTAAGATACTGATGCACAACCATGGTATCCTATTGGATTGCAAAGGAATTTATTGCCACTCACAGTGCAGTATAGTTTGCTATACAGAACAGGATGAGTAGTGTGTCTGCCCTGGTGTGCTATTCAGCTGTGGTCACAACGGGCCAATTCTGTGTGGTTCAGACCCTGCTAAAAAAAGGTGCCTGTTCTAAAGATGTCACTCTTAAAATGGCAACCTATTCATTTTATACATACCACTGAATGAGTGACCTCTTCAGCTCAGCTGGTTTGAGCTCTCAATGTGGAAGTGATATACCAGATTCTCAACTATTTGAAGAAGCCCATATATTTGTCCAGGAGAGAAGGAGGGTAAAATTTCTTCAAGTGAATTACATACTACTGTGAGTACACCACTATCAGTGTTTAAGTTGTCTAGTTCAGTAGCACCTGAAGTATTTTCATATTATACTGTATGTGCAATGTAAACATACTCTAAATTTAAACAAGTGTTTTAAGATTGATGATTACGTACAAACAAGTCTTGCTTCAAGTAATGTGAGAGTTACAGGTCAATACGAAATGTCAGGTAATGTCTTTTCTTCTTTTTCTTACTACTTTGTTAATTATCCACAAGGTTGTTCAGGGATTCTTAGTGGTCTCATATAATCTGGGTGATGGAGACTATTCTGTAAGCCTTCCTTCCTACCACATTGATAATGGTGAATGGCATCATATCACACTGGAGAGAAACGAAAATGAATTTACTCTTCGCCTTTATGAAGGAGGTGGGAAGAGAGAAATTCTGAAAGCAGCAGGAATCTACAAAGAGATAGTGATTGATCCCAGCAGCTTGGTCCTTGGAAACACCTACCCATTCAATGAAAACAAGAGTTTTCAAGGTAATTTTTAATCTCACTGTTCAAAATATAGATGTGTAAAAATAAGGGTTTATTGGTAATACATGGGCATATGGAGAGAAGCTTTCTTGTTTATACAGAGCTTAAAGTAAATAAATTTCTTGCACAACACTTTGTAAAAGGGACAAGTAAACTGTTCTGACTCGGAAAAAAAAGGTACAGCAGGGAATTATGTGCAAATACTGTTAGTGAGTGGACTTGAAATGAAGATGGTAACCCCTTACACAACCCATTGAAGATTATAACAGATTTTCCACAGTACTTGGGCTTCTCTATTGAAAACACAGTGAAGGAGTGGATGTTCCACTGCCTTGAACAGAAGCAGATAGGGGCCTGCAGCAGCACTTGGTTCTTGTGGAAAACACTGGGGAATCTTGATGAAAAATCTTAATAAATTCAGTTAAAAAATGAAGAATGATGCTATTGAAGTTTAGGTAAATTCAGTCCTAGATTTAAACTTTGGCAGCTAGGGTCCTTTGTTAAACATAAAGTACCAAATCTTACAGGTGCTTCAAATCATTCTTGTTGAATGGCGTTTAAAACAGTCTTTTTGTGCCTTGCCTCAGGATGTATGAAGGATGTCAGATTTAATAACTACAGGATCCCTCTGGAAACTCACGTGAAGGAGCTGGTGTCAGTACTGAGTGCCCAAGGCGTCAAAGAAGGCTGTTCTTCAGAGGCTTGTAGAAATAATCCTTGTAACCAGGAATTTATTTGTATTGATTTGTGGATGATGCATGAATGCAGGTAATTGGTGGAAATAAAAACACAAACCCCTCCAGATTCAGGTAGGAAAGGGTAGATGCTGAAGAAGTGTGCAGCTTGATGGCTGCCACTGGCAATCTCATCAAATCAGCTGAACCACAGTGAAACACTAAACTGGATGCTTGCATAGGCATCAGGTTATTCAGAGGACATTGTCCTTTTAGATACTACCCTTAGCTTATGTAAATTATCCTGTCTCCATTGATTCTGGAACAGTTTTGGCTGCTTGTCTTAATTGAAAATATTTAAAGAATAGTAGCAAATCCAGAATGTTTGTAGCCCCTGAAAACCAGGAAAAGAGGGTAAGGTAGCTGGAGTGGAGCGGAATACTAGCACGGCTAGCTGTCTTGTGAAGCTTGTGCTGTGCAATGTGCTTTCTTTTGTTAATGTCCAAGTTCTTGCACTGTCTTAAGCTGTGACCTCTGTTCCCTTACAGGCCACTCAAGTGCCACCCCATCATTAAGCTCATAGTTCTTGTGTGTGGCTGGGGCTGAGGTTAGGACAACACTAATTTGAATTTGTTGTGCTGTGAAAATGTACACTTTAAACATTACTGGCTGCCACTGTCCACACAAATGGAGTTCTCTAGAGATGTAGTTTTTTTCTGGAAATTCACTGTGTTGGAAACACAAAGAACATGGTATAGCTTCTCCTGCCTAGACAGAACTGGAGACCCTAATCCAGCTATTTTTCACATGGGTAATCTTGCAGACATTGGTGGAACTACATGAGTTCTGAAAGCTTCAGATGTAAGGGTTAAAGTTGTGGAGCTCGTTGTATGACTGCTTTAGAAAAGACTACAATCCTGTAATTATTCTAAGTAACTTATTACTAGAAGCTACTTCAAAAACTTATATAGAGTGTCATCAAAGACTGTTTTAAAGTCTCAAATGCTGTCTTTCATGCCTACTTTTCTCAAAGTTTAGTGCTTTCATTTTGCCTCTGTCTTTGCAGCTGCCCTCCAGGACACATGATCATGGAGAATGCCACTGGTATACATTGTGTCTACACTGCGTGTGCTAAAAGGCCCTGTAACTATGGTACCTGCATCTCACAGTCACCAACCAACTTCCAAAGCCACTGCCCTGATGGCTATACTGGACGTAACTGTGAAATCACACTGGCGATCTTTCACAAGGAGACAGGCCTGAGCTTTAGTTCCATGTTTGCCATCTGCATTTGCTTTTTGGCGCTGTTAGGTAGTTATGGCAACTACATCTTGTATTACCTTTGGTGGACTCATTTATCCATCTTGTCCTGAATAGTTCTTCATCTCATCCTCCTGTTGAAAAACTCAGTTTCCTAATGGAGACTTGACTCTGCCTTCATTTATTGCCATGGTCTCAGCTCCATCACTACAGTCATCACCTTGTGCACATACTGTTGAGTGAATCAACATTTGTGATGATGGAAAGTCTTTGCAGTTTTATTTTCTGCACATTTTCACTTCATTGCTAAGGAACTGTTCAGATACATAACTGGAAGTACAGTCAATTGAACAGCAAGAGTGGAAATCGCTATCAGATAAACATTGTTTAAAATACTTCTGAGCATGAAACAGATTTTTTCAGTCTATACACTGTCTGATAGGAATACCCTTGGTCAGATAGGAGTAGTCTCTTGTATCTTACCAGTTGGGTCACAGCTCTGAACAGCTGCTTTGAGCTTTCTCAACCATTTTCAGGTTTAGGTACTGGGTCTCAAAAAGAGAGATAAGACAAAGAATGATCTCACCAGTGAGGAAGGATCACGTCTTTGAGTCCTTCTTATTTGTTCAGATTTCATGAATGTTTGCCTGAGTAAGGACATAGGATTTTTGTCATGGCTTGCAGTGTTAAGTTTCATTCAGAAGTCATTCAAAGAGTATGAAAATGTATTGTGGAGTATTTTGCATTCATCTGTAGCTACCTGCAATACCATCATTTTCCCCAACTCTGCTAGGTACTATGTTTGCCGTGCAAATATGAACAGCAAATAATGTGGGAGGCTAACTGGTTTCACAGCTTCTGGAATCCCAGTTAGTGGATGTTGATCAGAGATCATTATGTAAAGGAGGAGGGAATGTTCTGTGTCAGAGCAGGCTCATTGTGAGCTGACTTGGTGTTGCTGCTTGTGTTTGATTGGACTTGACTGAAAAAAACAACAGGATATTTTACTACTAATCCTACTAATCTTTTGGGTCTAAGTTATGAGTTAGAAACAGTTGGTTTTAACCAAGTAGTGTGTGTTGCTGTGAAAATTTTAATAGATGTGGTTAACAATGCTATTACCACACAACTGTAACTTTTGTTAGGAGAATATTTAGTAAAATTTCTTTTTCTCAAGATTTCAGATGCCCTTTCTCTTGCACAGCTTCCAGAAAAGGGTAATGCACTTAGAAGTGATTACAAATTTATAATTAGAATTGCATTAATTAAGTTTTCAATAGCTTAGAGAAGCTGCTTTTCTGACATCTGATTACATCTTTTAAATTCAAATATGGAACCATTTTGCAAGTAAATAAATACCAGGGCGGCTTCATGTTGGTTCAATACCACATGGACTTTCTCATCCTTTCCTGCCAGGAAGAGACTTCAGCTCATTTTGTTCCGTTAGAGACACCATGATACTTTGGGGCTTGCAACTGACCTCAGAGAAACATTAAATGTCATAGATTGCTTTTAATGCCAGCACTGTTTAATGACAATCAGGCAGGAGCTTACACTGTTGGTATCTATATGGAAAACATACTGTCTTCAGTTGGGGTACTTCTGGTTTACACTCTTGGGACATGGGCTGTATTAATTTTAAGCATTGGCTTTTTATTAGCAGTCAAAGAATAGGAGAGATATAGAACATCTAAAAGAATTCTTGAGTGTCTCAACATCAGCTCAGCTGAAAAATGACTTTGCCAAGAAGTTACCATGTGTTTTGTAAGAAGTAAGAAGTTACTTGTTTTGTAAATTTAGGGGACAGGCAGAGGAAGAGGTAAATGCACATTTCAAATGCATTGATTCATTGAGGGTCTGTAACTACACATCCCAGAGCACAGCATAGACCCCACATACTCCAGTTTCAGCCCTGCAGTCACCCAGATCCTGCTGCACAGAGCTGTGCTCTGCCATGTAGGTATTCTGTATGATATTCTGCTCTATTTAATTCACTATGGTGTTAGTTTATGGTATCCAATGGTTTGATTTATCAATTTTTATAGAGTTGGTAACACAGTAGTACACAAGTTTCTATTTACATAACGTTCATCATCTGATATTGAATCTTTACATCTGTCAGTGTATAAAACGCACCTAAACATTTAAGAAAAAAGATTTAAGTTAATGGTGGTTAAGGCAAAATGTGCCTGATCTTTTCTTTTCTTGTAAAATATTTAAAAGTAATTTATTCTTCTGTCTCGTCTTGTTCTTCATTTATGTGTAATTCTGTTACTGTCACCACTGTTACTTAAGTGCTACCCCTTTGTGTACATTTTCTTTTACAAAGTATAACTCAATACACTAAGTAGGTCTCTGAATACCACTTGAGTCATTCAGTTCTTTAACAACTTCAAAGTTGTACTTTAAAGGATATTTTAAAATGCTCCTTAAAGCCTTTTCTTCTGTCTCTGATCACTTGTAACTACACTGAAGGGTGCAAAAATCAAGCATTTGCTGAAAAATGCAAAACTACAGCCTTTGCTGGCCCTGACTGCAAACCAGTGCTGCAGTACTAGAGAGCGCTGCTGCCCCAGCCCCCCTGCAGC